>JAODAL010084626.1:0-10859 GCA_025379985.1 Phyllomedusa bahiana
TATGCAGTTCATAACCCCTGAAGGAAAAGATTGGCGACGCGTTCGTTACTGAGATTCACAGGGCCCTACCAGCATGACAGGCCTGACGGTCCTGCAAATGACGATCCGCTGGCAAGCATGTTTGTCCCCCAGCACTGGAAGAGCACCTTTCTCGTACTTACCTCCTCGTCCGACCCCCTCTCTGCTCGCTTACCACCTGAATTTCGCTCCATGTTCAGAAATATAAAAATTTGAGAAGGTATGGAAGAGTTTTGGAAAGTCTCTTATTAAAAGACGGCAAATCACAGCTATTCTCAAATCCCTCAAATCAAAACAAAATTGCTGGATTCAATATAACTGCAAAGTAGATCTATCAACAAAGCTGGCCTCGCCCAAAGTGAAAAAAACACGTATCTGAAATGTATTCGGATAATAAAAGTATTTTTGGCACCTATCAATTCACCTGTGGTGACTACAAATTGCTGTATTCAATTTAACTGCAAAGTAGATCTATCAACAAAGCGTGCTGCCTGCGCCAAAGTGAAAAAACACGTATCTGAAATGTATTCGTGATAATAAAGTATTTTTGGCACCTATCAATTCACCTGTGGTGACTACAAAATTGCTAGTATTCAACATTTAACTGCAAAGGTGATCTCAATGAACAAAGCTGTGACAGCCAAAGTGAAAAAACCTGTATCTGAATGTATTCGGATAATACAAGTATTTTTTGGCACCTATCAATTCACCTGTGTGACTACAAAATTGCTGTATTCAAATTTAAGTGCAAGGTGCCTCAATGAACAAAGCTGTAGTGCGCCAAAGTGCAAAAAACACGTATCTGTAATGTATTCGGATAATAAAAGGTATTTTTGGCACCTTTCAATTCACCTGTGGTGACTAAATTGCTGGATTCAATTAATGCAGTGCCTCAAAAAAAGCTGTATGCCAGAAATAAAACACGTACTGTATGTATTCGATATAAAGTATTTTCTGGCACCTTTAATCACTGTGGACAAAATTGCTATTCAAATTTAATGCAAGTGCTCAATGAACAAACTGATGCGCCAATCAAAAAACAGTATCTGTAATGTATTCGGATAATAAAAGGTATTTTTGGCACCTATCAATTCACCTGTGTAACTACAAAATTGCTGGATTCAAATTATAACTGCAAGGTGGCTCTATCAACAAATCTGGACTGGCAAAAGTGCAAAAAACACGTATCTGTAATGTATTCGGATAATAAAAGGTATTTTTGGCACCTATCAATTCACCTGTGGTACTACACAAATTGCTGATTCACATTTAATGCAAGTGCCTCAATGAACAAACTGATGGCGCCAAAGTGCAAAAAACAACGTATCTGTAATGTATTCGGATAATAAAAGGTATTTTTTGGCACCTATCAATTCACCTGTGGTAACGTACACAATTACTGTAATTAAATTTAAACTGCAAGGTGCCTCTATCAAACAAATCTGGACTGGGCAAAAGTGCAAATAAAACACGTATCTGTAATGTATTCAGATAATAAAAGGATTTTTTGGCACCTTATCATTCACCTGTGGTGTACTCACAGAAAAATGGCTGTATTCACAAGTTAAGGTGCAAGGTGCCTCAATGAACAAAGCTGAAGTTGCGCAAAAGTGAAAAAACACCGTACTGAAATGTTTTCGGATAATAAAAGGTATTTTTTTTTTTGTTTTTTTTTTTTTTTGGCGACCTATCAACCTGTGCTGACTACAAAAGTTGCTGGATCTAATTTAAAACTGCAAGGTGTGCTATATCAACAAAGCGTGGAATGGGCAAAATCTGAAAAGAAACACCATAAATCTGAAATGTATTACAGATAATAAAAGTGGAGTTTTCACCTACCAAAGAGGAAACCTCATGTTACTATAAAAGATGTATCTCCTAATATAGTTCAGGCTACCTAATATCCATGAAATATTTCAAGTAAAAACTGTTAATAAAAAAGCTAATTCAGGTGCAATAGACACACAAATCTTTTGGGGAACTTTATCCAGTATTCTTTATAGAGGTTTGTCTGTGTTTAGGCACCCCCCCCCCCTCTGACCGTCCGTGACTTTACAAGCGGTATATGCTCCTTTAAAATACTCTACCTACTACATAAAAATCTTCCAATCTCTGATATGAACTAATTGTAAAGGATCACAGCTAACAGTAGAGCTTCTCTGTGAAGAAATAGAATAATTTCGCTGAGCTGTTTGGACACATGCAAGCGCACACCTACTGCTATGAGAAAAACGCTGAACAAGAAAGGCTGAATTTTCAGCCAATCGCAACCATACACATTCCCCCCAGTCATGACGTCGCACAACCACAATCTCATCCCTGCTCTATTCTGTAAGCTGATTTGCTGGCCACCAAAATACAGTAACGCTGAAAATGCGCCGATCTAAATGATGATGCACAGATTTTAAAACCAAAATTATCGCCTTCAGATCTAAAAATTTCGAGATCAACATAAAAACTTGCCGATTTCAACTATTGTAGATAATCATCGCTAAACCGATTAGTCCTTTGCTACAAGGATGTATTTTTTTGTTAAAGAACTTGCCCAAAAACCAAGTCACTTGTAATATAAGTCCATTACAGTGTCTAACCTAATTCCTAGATCTCCCCACTTTATCGGCTGCATCACCACATCATCACTATAGCTCAGACTCTGTTTGCTCTAACCTGATAACCTGCCAGCACTACTTGGTTACTATAGCACAGACCTGCTTTCTACTGCAGCCTAGTGGAAGCCAGTAAACCTCACGAGACCCCTGAATTCAAAATGGAACGCAAGAAAACGACTGAGTAAGATGATCAATGTAGGTGAGACAACCCCTTTAACTTAAAAAGATCTAACAGGAAAATAAATTTTTGGAGATGTAGGCCGCAGTAAAATGCATTTATTACATCGGTGTCCAATTAACTTTTTTAAGTATTAGGCAAAGCATCTCTGTAAATATGCACAAAAAACATATCACTTTCTCCTAAATGATTTTGTTTTTCACCAAATAACTTGTCTCCTACTTTTAATGGCAGCAAAATTGCTTAGAGCCTTAAAAGTGGAAACCCATAATTTTCCAAACCGTGGTGCAGCTGCTAAAAAGCTTTTTTTTAAATTTTGGGGTATATTGCCGTTAAAAAATAAACATACACAAATTTTTTATTACCTGGAAAACCCTACAAAAATTTTTTCAATTTCAGGTTTTCACAGCCCTTTACCTCAATAAACCCCCTACAATCCTTTTCATACCAAAAAATTACCCATGCACTAACCCTACAAAAGAAAATTTAAAGAGTCTGGGGAAAATCCAAAATATTCAATGTTGTGATAAACAAAAGGAAATAATTTTTTTATCTTTGTTAAGTATGGTGTGCCCTTTCCTTTTTTAAACACTCACAGAAACTGGTGAGTGCCACAAGTTTTTTCCCTCTTTATTGGAATATAGTTAATACCCTTTTTTTTGTGACCACCTCTAGGGACTATATATCATGGACCCTGTCCCCTTGTTTTGGGCCCATTACAAGTTAATTTGATCATTTTTTATATGACATTTTTTTTTTTTTTTAAAAATAACCCTCAAAAACGCTTTGTCACAACTTTTCCTCTAACGTCTGGAGTGTTCCTTGGGTTTTTTTGATGTGTTTTCACTAATGTTTCTAACAAACCTTTTTTGGCCTCACAAAAATCCTAGTTTACTGAAAAAATTTCATCAAAGTATATTTTTCTAATATTTGACTTTAAAAGGCAATTGGGGTTTTATTTTGGGGTATCAGATACAAGGGCTGAAAACATTGCATCCAATTTTTTTTAAAATTTTCAAATATTTGGAAATTTTTACAATTCATCTTATCAATACAATACTGTTAAATATTTACTATAAAATTTAAAACCCCAAGGGACCCGAGTTCCTGAACTTTATGGTTTATGCCTGTTAAGCACCATGATGGTCCGGAACGTCATGAAAGCTTTCCCGTTTTCCCCGTTTCGAGATAAGATGAAAGCTTAGGGTAATTTTCTTTTTTCTGACAGGCCCAATTTAGCTTTATCTCACAGCAGGTGATCAATTTTATTGCTTCCCGTGAAACCCATGCTGAGGAAACACTGGGTTTTGGGCAGTCAGTTGCTGACTCAACCCCTTTTCAGCTGATACATGTCCCAAAGGGGTCTGTTCTGGAGAGAGGTGGGGAGTGTTCGGAAGTGGTAGTGGGTCCATGGGCCCACCACAAGGGGATGAAAGTAAACCACGCCAGGGGAACGGAAATCTAAGTAGGTCCGGTTTTCACCAGAGCCCCCCCGCCCAAAACGGGTTTGGGTTGCTGCGGGGGGATTGCTTCCAGGTCGCTCCCCTAGTGGGCTTGCTTGCCCGGGGGTAGCGAGGTGTTGCGTGGGACAAAATCGTGAAGCAAAGGGTCGTAGTCGGGGGAACAGCAGAAGGTAGGGGGGAGGCGGAAAAAAGGGTTGTGGTCAAGGGACGGAGGCAGAAGGGGGGCCCGGGACACGTAACGGGGAAAAAGATACTTAAGAAAAGCTTTTCCCCTCCAGGCCCCAAACCTTCCATTCGGCAAAGTTGCTTGGGGAAGAGGAGGGCCCAAAATAGGGACCCCTGCCCGGGTTTTAAAAAAAACCCCCCCCCGGCGCACTGTCCCCTTTTAAAAATTTTCCCCGGGGTGCCGCCGGGGGGCGCCACTTTAAAAGGGGGGCGCGTTGGGCCCCCGGCCCGGCCCGCCGGGCGCGGCCAGGGGCGGGACAAAGGGGCGTGGAGGGTAAGTTGTCCCCCTTTGGGGCACGCCGGGGGTTCCCCGGCCCCAAACATCGGGCCGCGGCACCGGCCGCCAAAAGGGGGGGCTGCGGGGTTGCGGGTGTGCCTGCGACCCGAACCCAGGGTGCAGGGAAACCCCCAACAGTAACCCCCCCCCCTTTGGGCCCCCCCTCCCTTTTTGGCCGGGGAAAAATTTTGACAAGGGGCCCCCATCCGGATGTTTTCCCCCGGCTCCCACGACCTTTCCCCTGGCCCAAACCCCTTCCAGTCCCCCAAAAAAATCGTCTTCCCCGAACCCCTTTAGTGGGCCCAAAAACTCTTTTTACGGCAAAAAAATTGGTTGGAATCAGTAGGGGGAGAGGGGGAACCCGGACCAGAAAAAGGGTTTTAAAGGGGGAACCCGGGTTCCGTGGGAGACTGGAAGGAGTTCGGGGTGCGGCCCAAAAGGTGGGGGGGAAACCCGGGGTTGTAGGCCACAAAGGGTTTTTGCGCCTCAGGACTTAAAAAAGGGGCCAAAAAAGGGGGACCCAGTTGTAGCTGGGGGACCCTTTAAAAGGAAAAACTTCTTTGGCACGCAGCCACCCCCTTATCCCCCGGGGCAAAGGACGGAGGGGGTTTTTTTTTTGTCCCCCTTGGGTTTTTCGGGGGGCCCAGGCCTTTAAGCAGGGACTGGGTGTCTCCCCCCAGCAGTGGATTGGTCAGGGCCAGGGCTGTCCACAGCAGGGACTTGGAAAGGAAAGGGAGAGGGAGAGGAAAGGGGGGCGTGGGGGGATGCCGGGAAAAAAAACAAAGGGGAAGGGGGATGCCCCAGCGGAATCAGAGTCCCGGGAATTATTTGAAAAAATTTCCCCCCAAAGGGAGGGAGACTGGACCCAAACATCTTGTTTGGGAGAAAAGTGAAGTGGCGGGGGGATTTAAATTTCCCAGGACCTGATTCACCCTCTCCCCTTTCCCCTTTGGGTTGTGGGTGGTTTCGCAGAGGGAAGTCCAGTTCCACCCTTTCTTGTGCGAGCAGAGGCCTCGCCCAAAAAACTCGAGACGAATGGCTCCCCCGGGCTGGGCTATGTGTTTTGGGGAGCCCCTGCAGACGGAAAATGTTGGGTTCCCCAAAAAAAATTTTTGGCGAGCCGAGGCGCCGGGGGAAGGCCCCGGGAAGGGAACAAAATGAGCCATCTTGGAAAAACCGGGCAGTGGGTACCCCCAAAAGACCGTTTACCCTTTAGAGGGGGGGGGGTTTTAAATTTCGTTATTAAAATCCGGGGAATTGGGCCAAGGCAGCTAGGCACCGGAGAGGTTGGAAATAGTCCCGCAGGTCTTTGGCGAGGGGGTGACTTATTTCCGGGGAAGGGGGTGCAGGCCCCCACAAAACTTTTACATTGTTAACGGGCCAGGCCCCCAGTTAGAAAGGGAAGGAAAACAACGAACCCAAAAACCTTGAACCCCAGGGTGCCCCGGGTATGGGGGAACAGTGACCCCCTTTCAGGCCCTCAAAAAGGGCGGGAGGGCGCACATACGTCTTCCCTGGGGGGGGCCCCCCTGGAGGTTTGCGGGAGCCCCCGACTTTAGACGTTCCGGGGGGACAATATGTTGGGGGGCCGCCTCTTCCTCCCCATAACATCGGAAAGGCCCCGGGGGGAAAGGGGCTCGGCCTTTGGGTTTTTTTTTGCCGGTCGGAAGTGGTTTGATGTAGTTGAAGCGGGGAAAAAAACAGGGACCCTCTCGCTTGCGGGATTCAGACGTTTTTGCTGTTTGGGGGGGGGAGAGGGGTTTTGTGGTCAGGGAAGTATTCACGGGAAGGAGCACCCTCCAGGGGGGGTGGGCCATTTTTTCTAGGGCAAGCTTAATGGCTTTTTTTTTAATTTTAATTTTTTAAAACAAATTCCCCCCCTTTGGGATAGTTCTTCTCTGTGGTGGTAGGTCCGGAAAAGAAAACCCGCAGGTTGAGTTTTTGCCCTTGGGGGCCCCCTTTTTGGGGGGCAGTGTGGCTCCTACGGAAGAAAAGGGGTCACTTCCAGAAAGAAGGGGTTTTTTCCCGGTTTTTGGCCGGGTTTAAAAACCCGGTGCGGGGGGGCCCAAAGTGCCTTTTTTTTTGGGGGAAAAGGGCTTCTTCGGCGGGCCGGAAGGGGCCCCGTTTCGGGTTGGCAGGTTTTTTTTGGGAAGGGCCCTTTTTTTGCTCCCAACCCTTGAAAGTGCGGGTTTTAATTTTTCGGTTAATTTAAATTTTCGAAAACCCAGGAAAAGGGGTTGGGGGGAAAAGGGGGGGGGCCCGGGGGGAAAGGGGGGCCCCCGGTTCGGGGCCATGTTTGGGACGGCAAGGAAGGGAAATTTTGGTTTGGGGTCCCTCCGGGGCCGGGCCCGTAAATTTTTTTAAAGGGGGTTTTTTGTTCCACAGGGAAAGGGGGGGCTTTTGGGTGGGTTTTTGGGAAATTTTGGCAAAATTTTCCCTTTTTTTTTTTGGGGGTTAGGGGGGGGTGGGGGGGGTTCCTTGGGCAGGCGGTTCCCCCAGGGGGGGTGGCCGGGGGAAATGTAAATGGGGGGGGATCCCAAGGGGGGGGGGGGTTGGGGGGGGGATCCAGGAAAGGGGGGGGGAAATTTCCTAAAGGGGGGGGGGGGGAAAAACCCAAACTACAACCGGGGCATAATTAAGGGGGGGGGGTTATGGGGGGGGGGAATTTTTTGGGGGGGGGGCATTGACCAAAAATTCCTTGGGAAGGGGGGGGCGGGGGGGGGGGCCCGGGCGTTGATTTTTTTTAAGCCGTCCGGGATTTTTTTTTCCATTTTTTTACCCTTCAATTTGTGCCATTTAAAGGTATTTTAAGGCCGTCTTCCAAATCGTCCCCCTTTCCCGGGTCCGGATGAGATTATATGTCCCCCCAAGTCCAATTTGGAAAAAAACCCCTTGGGGCCCCCCCGGGGGACGGTCAAAAAAGTTCCGTGATTTAAAGGGGAGGGTTTTTTTTTTTCCCGGTTTTTGATGGTGATCTTTTTTAGGGCCCCGGTAGGGCAATGCACGGGTCTTTAGGGTTTCCCTTTTCTTACCCCCCAAAGAAAAAAACGGCACCCCCCGGAGAAGTGATTTTCGGAGAAACCCTTGTGATTTTCTTCTACATAGGCCGACATTGCCCGAGTTTCGGGTACGGGAGGGAGGGGTAGAAACCCCCCCCGGGGGGATTTGGGCCCCCGGGTTTTTAGGTCTATGGGGCAATCCCTATGGGCGTGAGGAGGCCCGTGTTCAGCTTGCCTCTGGAAAAAAAAAAAATTTGGGGAAGTCCTGATAAGGTTGCGGTTAAAAAAGGTTGTGGCTTGGGAGGGCTGTGGAGGAATGGGGGCACCCGGCGGGGGGGCCGAAAGACAACGAGGGGCTGGCAGTCCGGGCCCCCCAAAGCAGAAATTACCCGTCTTTTTCCAGCTTTGGGGCGTGAGCTGAAGCCCCGGAAAAACCCCCGTAGTCAGCCGAGGAAGAAGGGGGGGGGAACCCAAAAACGTGATCCTTTCCTGGTTTTCGGGCTCCTATTTGTGGACATTTGGGTTTAGTGGAAGGGGGGGGAGTCGCTTAAAAGTTCACCACTGACGGAGGAGCTGACCCCCGGGTTTGGGCTAGGCGGCCCACCGAGAGGCGATTTCTTGGTCACCAACGAAGCATCCCTAAAGCCCAGGGGAAACCGGAATCCAGGAAGGCCCACATGGAACGAGGGTTCCGGAATTGGGGGTAAACCCGAGCCCGGCAAAATGAGCCGTGGAGAGGGTTTAAAATTACACCTAGGGACCCCCTCTCCCACGAACCAGGTGGTGCGTTTTTCCCGGGGGTTGGGCGAAAAAAGTGGGAACCCCCACGGGAAATGTTCGGGGGGGGCCCCAGTAGGACAAAAACCCCCCTACGCCGTCGGGAAGCTTTCGGAGACAGGGGGGGTATGTCCATTGAAAGGCCTCTTCCCAAAGGGTGGCTGGGAGGGAGGCCGCGGAGGACGCTGAAAAAAACTGGCGCCCAAAACGGGGGTTTGGCGTGTTTGGGGTGGTGCGTTCCCCGGGGAGTCTCCCGTTCTCCCAGAAAGGAAAGTTTTGCGGTTTTGCCCGATGGATGAAACTCATTAATGACGTGGGGAGTCCCCGGGGGGGGGGCATCCCTTTTCTGGCCGGGGGAGGCCCCTTTTTGAAAGTGGGACAACGCAGCTCATTCCACCCAATTCAGAAAAGGGGGAAAGGGGGAAATTTTCAGGGTTTGGGCGCCCCGGAGGGGTTCCCCGCTGTTTGGTTTTTTTAAAGCGGTTTTCGCAGAGAGGGCGGGGGCCCTCCCAAAGGAAATCCGCGGAACTCCTGCCCAAAAAATGTGCCCGGCCCCTGTGATAGGGGTCGCCTCGGTCCCCAAAATGGGGGTCGCCCCCCGGGCTTTTCCGGAAAGGAAAATGACCCGAACCCCTTTGGGCTTTCCCGGGGGGAACCACCCCGCCAAACCCCTTTAAACAACCCTTTTTTTAACCCCTTTTTTTAATCCCCCCCAAAATTCTTTAAAAACAATTGCTTTTTTTCCCGCGGTTTCCCCGGAAAATTTTTTTTTGCTTCCAAAGGCCGCCTTTTTTCTTCTAGTGGCCCGGATCGGGGCTCAAATTTGTCATTTGGGGTTTAGCGTTTTTGCCTTTCTGCTGCGGATTCTTATTTTTCCGGCCGAAGGTGTAGGCGGAGACGTCCGGGGAAAAGGGGGGCACCTTTTGGGGGGCCCGGCCGGGGCCCAAGTTTCGGAAAGGGGGGTTTGTTTGGGTCCACTGGGCCACCAAAAAGCGTGTGAAGCCACGCCGGGGAACGGGAATTCCAAAGTAGGCCGGGTTTTCACCAGAGCCCCCCGCAAAGGGGAAGGATTTTGCCGGGGGATTGTACCAGGTCTACCCCTTCCTTTACTTGCTTGCGGTGGTTTAACGAGGTTTTTTCCCTGGTAAAAAAAATCGTGAAGCCCGGCCCTAGTCGGGGACAGGCAGAAAAGGGCAGGACGGCGGCCCAAAAGGGTTTGGGGTCAAGGGACGGAGGCAAAAAAGGGACGGTACACGTAACGGAACAAAATTTCTTAAGAAAGCTTCCCCCTCAGGCACAAGGCAAATATCGATTCGGCCCAAAGTGTGGAGAAGAGGCAGGGCTAAAAAAAGGGACCGTGCCCGGTGGGAAAAACCCAAACACCCGGGGCACTGTCCCTTTAAAATTTTTTCCCCCGGCCCCGTGACGCGGCGCGGCACTTTGAGGGGCCGGGGGTGCAAACCCGGCCGGGAGCAGGAGCGGGGCGCCAGGACCCGGGGCCAGGAGGGGACGGGGGGAAGTGTCCCCGTGGGAACCGGGGTGTCCCCGGGGGCCCCCCCGCATGGGCCCGCGGGGACCGGCCGGGAGCAGGGGGTGCTTTCGGCGGTTTGGGGGGTGCCCGCGACCCCACACGAGGGGTCGAGGGACAACCCCCAACAAAAGGGGATTGTTTTTTCGTGCTGGGTCCTAGGCCCTGGGGCTGCGATTTTGGGCCCGTCACAAACCTGAAATTCTTTTTAAAAACCCCCCAAGCCTTTTCACTTTACTGCCCCCGTGATCTATTTTTTGGGAAACTGTCTGATCCAAGGGAATTTTTGCCGTGATCTTCTGGCTCATACGTGAAAAAACACAAAAAAAAAAACCCCTTTTTTTGCCCGTTCCCCGTTTCCCCCCATCATTTTTTGTTTTTTGCTGTTTGTTCGTTAAAAGACCGTTTGAATTCTGTTCCCAAATTGTCATGCCCATTTACACCCCCAAAAAAGCCTGGGGAAAAAAATTCTAAAAAAAAGAAGGTTTCTCCTTTCAATTTCTGAGGGCCCGTGGAAGAGTCAAAAAACCCCATTTGGGCACAAGTGGGTATTTCTTAAAAATTTCATAAAAAGGGGGGTTCATTATTGGGGTTGCAAAATTTTTTGGTAAAAAACTATGGGGTTCCAATGAATAATGAACAAAAATCGGAAATTTTGCAAAAAAGTTAAAAATTTTTAAAATTTTTTACTTTCACTTTTTTTTAATTTCTTTTGAAATTTCCCCAAAAAGTTAATTTAA
This sequence comes from Phyllomedusa bahiana, assembly GCA_025379985.1. Lineage (NCBI taxonomy): Eukaryota > Metazoa > Chordata > Amphibia > Anura > Hylidae > Phyllomedusa > Phyllomedusa bahiana. The sequence continues at coordinate 10,815 of JAODAL010084626.1, forward strand.
AATTCCCAAATGCTGTTTTGGCTATGTTAAGGGGTTTTAGTTTCT
>JAODAL010084627.1:0-10859 GCA_025379985.1 Phyllomedusa bahiana
CCCGTCAAACCGGGGAAATACCTTTTGTTGGGTGGTGGTAGACCCCCGGGGGTTTCTAAAAAAGGAAAATTTTTCCCCTTGCCAGGGCGCCCTTCGCCCCCCCGCCCGTCCAGCTATTTTTCTCCCCCATTTTTGTCTCACGGTCTCCCTATTTCCAATCATCCTTTTATTTGGGGGTTTTCAGTTTTTTTCTAAATTCCTTTTGGGCCCTTTGGGCAAAAACCCCGGGGAACTGGGCCTTTTTCCTCGGCTTACCAAACCCCCAGGGCGAAAGGCCAAGGGGGAAAGGGGGGGAATCAAATTTTTGGGATGTTACCTTTGCCTTTCGGGGCCAACGGGAAAATGACTGGGGGGGAAATAAATTCCTTTGGGGGGAAATTTTTGTATAATTTCCCCAATTTAAAGTCCGCGGGTTCCCTCCCCCCTTCTACGTTGTGGGACGGCTTACATCCCCCCCCCACCCCCTCCCATCATCCCCCATTTCCAAGGGCCCCTTCTGAAACTCGGGCCAGGACATAGGGGCCATTTGGCCCTTTACCCGCCCAAACCCCGCTTTCCCTGCGTCGGGCCGCATGAAGGCCGGGAGGAAAAAAAAGAAAAGCCCCCCTTCCCCCCCTTTTCCCCCCGGGGGGTAAGGTTGGGTGTCAGCCCGAAATGGGCCCCCCTCAAAATCCCCTCCAAAAAAACTGGGGCCCCCCTTTGGGAGGAAACCCCTTTGAGGTCCCTTAAGCGCTAAAAACCCCGGGGGCCTTAAAAAACTCCCCCCACCCCACCAAACGATCCCGAACCCTCCAAGTCTCCTACCCAAAACCCCGGTCCTTTTAAACGCTTCTCCAAAGGCATTTCCCTCCTCCCCCTCTGTGGGGTGATGCCCCCTAATGTCCTTTTTTGGGTTTTTTTAAATCCCGGGTTAAAAAAAAGGGGGACCAAAGGGAACCGAAAAATTTTCTTCCCCCTTTGGGGGAAGGGGGTTTCCCTCCCGAGGAAAGAAACGTGGGGGCCGGAGGGGAAAAAACCCGGACCCCCGAAATTTTTCAGGAAAAATTTTTTCCCCCTAAAAAGAAAGGGGGGGCCCCAAGGGGGGGGGGTCCCGGAAAGGGTGCCCCTACGACCCTGTTCCCGGGTTTTTTCAGGGGCATCCGGCCCCGACCCGAGCGGCACCTTTGGGTCCGGGGTCCGCTCATCCCCCGCCCGGGTCCCCAAAGACTTAAACCCGGGCCCTTCCCCTCCTCGGCCCCGTTTCCCTCCCGGCACCCGGGCGTGCCCCGGCGCCGGCCCCCTTTTGGGGGCAAAGCGCGCCGGCAGTCTGAGATTTTTAAAGGGGCGTGGGACCGGGAATTGGGCCCTTTCCGGGGACTCTCCAGTTTTGCCCAACCCTTTCCCCCCGGGGCCTTTTTCCGGATCTTATTTTTACATTCTATTGGGGAAAATGGGTTTCCCGAAACCCTTTTTCTCCCTACCTTTTTCCCAACCCTTTTTGCTTTCGTTTACCGACCCCAATCCCGGCCCCCCCGCCCTGACCTTCCGGGCCGTTTTACGGGTTTACGAACCCCAGCCCCCCTGCCCCGACCTTCTTTCCTGTCCCCCACTACGAGCCTGACTGCCGATTCTGTACCTCGCCTATCCTTGGCCGCCACCGCAGGCAAGCCACCGCCAGTGGTAGTGACCTGGTGGACTTCCGCCGCAGCAAGTCCATCCCGCTTTGCGGCGGGCTCTGGTGAATACCGGGACCCACTTAGATTCCACTCCCTGGTGTGGGCTTACGCCATCGCCTGCGGTGGTACAGAGGATCCACCTCCAGACCGTTACAATTCATTTCTGACAAATGAGAAGGTTCTGTCATGAGCGACGCCGCAGCCCGTGGACCGGGCTGTGGGCGCACTTGTGTCCGTCCTGTCCCTGTTGCGCTCGGGGCGCGTGGCGCCGCTGTCTGCGGGTGCACTAGCTCTCACGGGTGCACTGGCTAACCTGACCATGCTCCTGCTGCTTCTCCGCTGACTGCCGGCTGGTGCGCGCGTCCCCGTTCTCTAGGGCGCTCGCCGACTCTGTCAGACTTAAAGGGCCGTTGGATTTGCCGGCCGTTGACCCTATATTATGGCTCCACCTCTTCCTCTACTCCGCTGATTCCATAGTGCCTTACCCTATGCCAGGAAGCCTTCTTTACATTCTGGTTGCCAATTCCGTGTACCAGTCCCTCCGGCTTACGTTTCTTGACCACGAACCTTCGCTGCCTGCCCTGACCTGCCTGACCTTTTGGCCCGTCCCCGACTACGAGTTTGCCTGTCAATTTGGTACTGTGTTGCACCTCGGCTACCACCGCAAGCAAGTCGTATCAGGGGTAGCGACCTGGTAGAATCCCGCCTCGGCAAGTCCAACCCGCCTTGCGGCGGGCTCTGGTGAAAACCGGGACCCACTTAGATTCCGATCTCTGGTACGGCTACTACCACCGCTTGCGGAGGCCCAGCGGATCCACTACCTTGTTCTGTTACAGTTGGAATCGTCCATGGATCCCGCCAAGATGCCATTACCCAGCGTGGAGGTCCTTACGTCTATTGTGGCTCAGCAGTCCCAGCAGTTGGCGCAACAGGCGCAGCAGTTGGACCAACTGACCACTATGTTGCAGCAACTGATTGCTGCTCAGCAGCAGCCCTCGTCTCCTCCTGTGGTTCCTCCTACGCCAGCCGCTTTGTCTGCCTCCCTGGGACCCAAACTCCGGCTGTTGCTTCCTACAAAATTTTACGGAGATCCGAAACTCTGCAGAGGATTTGTGACACAGTGATCCATGCACGTGGAACTGATGGCTGACCAGTTCCCTTCCGAACGGACTAAGGTAGCCTTCGTGGTCAGTTTGCTCTCCGGGAAGGCCCTGGCCTGGGCCACAGCCCTCTGGGACAAAAGCGATCCGGTGACATCAGATCTGCAGACCTTTTTTAAGGAGTTCTGTGGTGTGTTTGAAGAACCAGCACGCGCATCGTCTGCGGAAACCGCACTACTGAACCTGGGCCAAGGGGATTCTTCAGTAGGAGATTACGGCGTCCAGTTCCGTACGCTGGCCTCAGAGTTGACCTGAAGTGAGGTGGCCCTGTGCGCTACTTTCAAGAAGGACCTCTCCGGCCTGGTTAAAGTTGCGCTGGCCGCAAGGGACCTCCCGACGTCCTTAAGTGAGTTGATCCATTTGGCCACCCGCATCGACGTGCGCTTCACCGAGAGACAAGAGGAGCTCCGTCAGGAACGTGACTCAGTTCGGCCTCGCCGCTTCCCTCGCCTGGCTCTGGTGTTCCAGAGACCTCCTTTGCCACTGCTGCAGCACTATGTGGAGAGCCTATGCAAGGTGAAGAGCCTATGCAAATTGACCGCGTCCAGATTACTGAACAGGAGCGGTCTCGACGTCGTGTGGAGAGGTTTTGCCTGTATTGTGCCAGTCCGGAGCATTTCCTACGGGACTGTCCATTGCGCCCTCATCTGGGAAACGCACGCACCTAGATCACGTGGGAGAGGCATCCCTAGCTGTGAACAGTTCCTCTCCTCGGCTGATCATGCCGGTTCGGGTCGTGTCTTGTTCTGGAGCTCAAGTTCAAGTTCCTGCTTTTCTTGATTCCGGTTCTGCTGGAAATTTCATGGACGCTGCTCTGGTGTCGAAGCTTTGTCTTCCCGTGGTCTGTCTCGTGAAGCCTTTAGCCATCTCTTCCGTTAATGGGGAGATTCTGCGAGACTCCAACCGATACTGCACTGAGCCAGTTTCTATGCATGTGGGGGCGCTCCATAGAGAAAAGATAGTGTTCTACATGCTGCCCCACTCCTCCTCAGCAATCCTCTTGGGGCTCCCGTGGCTGCAGCGCCACGCCCCTTTGCTGAGCTGGGAAATGGGTGAAGTAACGCGTTGGGGACAGGACTGCCAGTCCCGTTGTCTTGTGGCACCCCGCCCGGTGCTTCCCGCTTCTCCATCGATACCTCCTAAAACTCTGCCGGGACTGCCTCCAGAGTACCAAGACTTTGCGGATGTATTTTCGGAAAAGGAAGCTGAGACCTTGCCTCATCGTCCCTATGATTGCCCTATTGACCTGTTGCCTGGCACAGGCCCTCCTCGTGGCAGGGTTTATCCTCTCTCTGTTCCTGAGACCAAAGCCATGTCGGCCTATATACGGGAGAACCTCAAGAGGGGCTTTATCCGTAAGTCCACGTCCCAAGCCGGTGCCAGATTCTTCTTCGTTGAGAAAAAAGACGCCTCTCTACGTCCGTGCACCAACTACCATGGCCTAAACAAAATTACGGTGAAGAATCGCTACCCGCTGCCCCTGATCACGGAACTTTTCGATCGGCTCCGCCAAGGTTTTCTCCAAACTGGATTTGTGAGGGGCCTATAACCTCATCCGAATTCGTAAAGGCGACGAATGGAAGACGGCATTCAACACACGGGATGGACATTTTGAATATTTAGTGATGCCCTTCGGCCTCTGCAATGCTCCTGCGGTATTCCAGGGCTTCGTTAATGAGATCTTCAGGGACCTCTTGTATTCCTGCGTGGTCGTGTATCTGGATATGTCGTCTTCTCGCCTGATGTCAAGTCCCATCGTCTCCATGTGCGCCAAGTCCACAGACGTCTTCGGGAGAATTGCCTTTATGCCAAATGAGAAGTGCCAGTTTCACCAGTCCAGCCTGCCCTTCCTAGGGTATATCGTCTCTGCCAAGGGACTTCAGATGGACCTGGCCGTCCTGCAGTGGCCTCATCCGGTCGGCCTGCGGGCTATCCAGCGGTTCTTGGGCTTCGCAAACTACTGTCTCACAGATCAAAAGAAAAATTCCTAAAACAATAATCTTTAATAGATATGCATTAAAATAATTATCCTTTATATATAAAAATGGCCTCACACATATAGCCACTATACAAATATGCAACTGTAAAGTATAAAGTACCCGGTGTATATCAGTACCTAAATACAAAAGCAAGGGGACAATGTCTAGTTAATCACAGCAAAAAAGACATTGTACCAAATACCTATTAGCAGGGAGAAGTGCCCCTATAAGAGGGAGGAAAATGTGGTCAAAAATGTGGTCAAAAACTCACGGTTCTGAAGACCTTGTCACAGTAGACTCCGTTGCCCCATTGGACCAGTATATACCATATAATAGAAAAAGCACTATCGCTATCACTATACTAGTCCTATCCAGATAGAGCACTCGCCCCGAAAAGGGCGACCCCACCTCTCGGCGACTCACCCTAACTAACTAAATTATACAGTAACATACATAAAGAACACAGACATAAGTCCCGATGTGTTTCCCCAAGATATGGTTCATCAGGGGATAATAATTATACATCTGTGATGAGAGATGATGATGGTCCAAGTGATGGCATGATGAGGCCATAAGTAAGTGCCAGACAGTATATCACTTATATACCCACCCCTATTAACCAAATAAACTACTCAGCCAATCCAATGCCACTTTACTCACCAATGATACAGGAGCAAAGTCCTTGCACATGCTCAATAGCAAAACAAAGACGCCAAACACCACATGTTCCGCGCGCCTCCCGTTCCGCCAAACCGGAAGTGACAAACCGGAAGTGGCAAAACGAAAGTAATTCACAGCACGTGCGCCCCAAATAGGAACTAGACTGGCGAAACGAGTGCAAACGCGCACGCGCCCCGGTCCCCGCCGCGCAACTAGCAAAACAGTGCACACGCGCCCCAACTATACAAATAATACGTTGGACACAATAGCATAATGGTGACCTAAGTAACAGGAGGCTTATCATCAAGACTCAATATCGAGTACACAAGTTTATGTAAATAATCCAATGGTATATAAACTACCAATAGTTAAGGCTAAGTAAAATTAAAGTGATGGGCAGTAAGACAAAAAAGATATAGAAATATTATATACGCTGACAGTATTGATAATAAAGAGACTATACCCAACACATGGTATGATATTCTCAACTGATTACCCTATCAACAGAATCCAAAGAAAAGGACCAAAAAAAACAAAACAAAAAAAAAGTGAAATTATGAAAAATATTTTAAAAAACAGCCAAATTGCAGGTTTTCGTTAAGACCATCAGGGGTCGTAGTATGTAATCTGAAAATCCACTCGGTTTCTTTTTTAAGCAGTCTTGTATCCCAATCACCCCCTCGGGGTGATTTCCTCATGACCTCAATGATCGAAAATTTCAGGTGTGTTGGATCATTATTATGACATTCACATACATGTCGAGCTATCGGTGTATCTCTCTTATGCCTAATGTCCCCTACCGCCTGGCAAGCCTTATGTACGTCCGGCGCTTCGGAGGAGAATCCTGAAGTGGAGTAATTTTTCTCGGATTGCCGGCCACCCGGGAGTACGAAAGAAGGCACAGCTCATTTGCCGCTACTATTGGTGGCCTGACCTAGTCAAGGATGTCAAGGCCGACGGGGTTACTTCTGCCATTGCCCTTCCCGGACCACCCATGGTCCCATATTGCCATGGACTTTATTACGGATCTTCCGCTGTCGGCTGGTAATACCGTCATCTGGGAATTTCAGAAGTAACCGGATAACATAACATTCACTTAGTCATAACTTTCAATGTTCATAACATACAACTGGGAGTAAGAATAAATGTAACCTGGAATCCTTTGTTAAAGTATAGAGTCCTCAGTATTCGGCAATTTTGCCACAGGGAACGGTGCTTTTCACCATCTTTCAGAGCTGAGCATTCAGCCAGTGACTGCTTCCTCCATGCCAAACACACACGACGTTTTGGGGGATAACCACGCCCCCTTTCTCAAGTGTGAGCAGGATCCTTCGTAAGCAACCTTTTTGTATTTGCTAGCTCACTGACACAGGTGAAGATAATTAGATAACAGGATACAATTTAAACAACACTAAACACCTAAAAACACATGAACAGTACTAAAATTTTAATATGCTGGAGAGGTAAGAGACCGCGTATAATATTTCCAATTGAATCTATATGTTACCTAATTTTGCATATTATAATCAATATATATTACGCAAAGTCTCACCCCGCCAGCATAGAATCCTAAGACATGAAAAGGAATAATAACTATAAACATTACAAAAATACATTCCACAGGCAGTTTTCATTAAGCCCTTTAGGAGCAAGAGCATCCAATCTATTTATCCAAAATACTTTGCGCTGTAATAACCGCACATTCACTAAGGGGGTTTTTTGCCTGTAACTTCTTCCAAAAGCCCCAGCGCAAATCCGATACTTTATGCTACTCTCAAAAAAAGGGTCTAGCAACACAGACTCCCAAACTTTTATGTTTTGTGGGCCCATGGGATCAACCTCCAGGTAAACTCTTTTCCATCTTAGATTTATAAAGACAAATTTGGTTTTAGCCAAAAACCCTTTTCTACACCTCGGGGTTTGCCCAACAACATTTACCACAAGGGCACTTAAACAAAAACCCACTTTATTCTGGACATGTACGAATCCCCAAATGGACACGGAGACCCCGGTGGGATGGGCAAAATGAACCCCTCTTTTTTGTGCCATTGAAATTCGACAGCAAGGCATTTTAAAGTACCCCCCCTCTCGGTCAAAAATTTTTCGACGCTTTTTCTTTTAAAATCAAGTGTACTACAGGTTTCCCAAATGAATTTCCCTTTCTGTATATAAATTGGGGACTCTTAAACAAAGGGCCGTTTTTGGATCTTTTTGTAATAGATCCCAATACTTTCTGATGGTCTTCCTCACAAATCCGCATAAACAATCATATCTAGTAAATCCTAATCTCTGTCATTATTCTTATTTAAAACTTTTCGCACCTTACTCCGGGACAAAGCTCCAACTTCATCACCAATCCTCACAACTGCGTCTCTAGGGTAACCCCTTGCTGCAAATTTGTTAATTAATTTAATTTTTTGTCTCTGATATTCAATATCTGAGGAACATATCCGTCTGAAAGATGGTGAAAAGCACCGTTCCTTGTGGCAAAATTGCCGAATACTGAGGGGCTAAACTTTTAAAAAAGGGTTCCAGGTACATTATCTTTCTCCCTTTTTATGTTAGAACATTGAAATTATGACTAAGTGGATGCTATTTTATCCAGTTCTTTTAAATGTTTGAAAATTAAAGAAATTGAAAAAAGAAGGGTTTAATTCCTAAACGGCATATTTTCATAATACTGTTTGCATGCAGGTGGGTCCGCTAGCCGTTTTAACCTGAGACATTTAGTCTATTTGTGTTATAAAAAATACCGCACTGGGCTCGTTGATCGCTTTTCCAAAAAGCACACTTTTTGCCCTTTCCGTTTTCCTTCTGTGTCCCAGATTTTGGCGGCCCTCTTTTCAAGCTGAAGTGGCCTTACTTCTCTTTTGCTATCTTCCCAGAAAATCGTGGAAAGGGTCAACCAGATCCTGGAAAAATTTTTTACGCCATTTCATGTCGGCCCAGCAAGACGACTGGTCAGGCCTGTTATCCTGGGCGGAATTCACATATAACTCTCTGGATTCGGAGTCGGCAGGCGCTTCTCCGTTCTTTGTGGTTTATGGACTGCATCCCCGCCCACCCCTCCCACTGTCATCGGTCTCTGACATCCCTGCCGTGGACTCCTTGGTTCGTGACTTGAAGCTGTCTGGAGCAACACTCAACGATCTCTGTGTCAGGCTTCCGCCCAGATGAAGCTGTGAGCGGATAAGTAGAAGAATCCCCCCCCCCCTCCGTCTTTGCTCCCCGGGGATAAGGTCTGGCTGTCCTCCAAGTATATCCGCCTCAAGATCCCATCCTATAAACTGGGACCCTGCTTCCTTGGTCCCTTTGTGGTCCTGAAGAAGATCAACTCGGTGGCCTACAAGCTCCGGCTTCCCCCTCCATGCGGATCCCGAACTCCTTCCACGTTTCCCTACTTAGACCAGTCATCCTGAACGGATATTCTCGTAGGGCATCACCTCCTTCTCCGGTAACTGATACCTCTGATGTTTTTTACCGTGAAAGAAATTCTGGCCATGAAGACGATCAGGGGAAACATCATTTTCCCTTTTTGATTGGAAGGGTTCGAGCCTGAGAAAGATCTGGGAGCCTGAGAAGGATATCATGAACCTGGAGCTGCATCAGAGATTTCTTCAGACCAGAGGGAGGGAGAGACTGAAAGTGTGTGTGTGGGGGAGGGGGGGGGGGGGTACTGTCACGAGTGGCGCCGCAGCCCCTGGTCCAGGCGCCACGCGCTCCCACGGGAGCACTGGCTTACCTGACCACGCTCCTGCTGCTTCTGCGCTGACTGCCAGCCAATGCACCCGTCCCCGCTCCCTAGGGCGCTCGCACGCCGGCTGTGTCAGATTTAAAGGGCCAGTGCGCCAGTAATTGGATAATCGCCAGACGCTGACCCTATATAATGGCTCCACCTCTTCCTTTACTCCGCCGATTCCATAGTACCTTACCCTAAGCGAGGTAGCCTTCTTTATGTTCCGGTTGCCAATTCCGTGTGCCAGTCCCTCCAGCTTATTTCTCGACACCCCGAACCTTCGCTGTGTGCCCTGACCTTTTGGCCCGTCCCTGACTACGAATTTGCCTGTCGATTTGGTACTGTATTGCACCTCGGCTACCACCATAAGCAAATCGTATCAGGGGTAGTGACCTGGTGGAATCCCGCCGCGGCAATTCCAGTCCACCTTGTGGCGGGATCTGGTGAAAATCGGGACCCACGTAGACTCCACTTCCCTGGTACGGCTACTACCACCACGCTTGCGGAGCCCAGCGGATCACTACCTTGTTCCATACAGGTTCATTTATATATACTGTATATATTATCCTTTGTAATAACCCTTTAAAGATCCAGTTGTTTTTGGTCAGTTTATTAAGGCACCTAAAAACCAAGCAGATTCTACAAGGTGTACACTGAGTCATCACAATAAAGCTTTTCAGATGTGATCGGGTTTTTCAAACACACATGGTATACAGCATTGACATATACCCAAAATGTCTGACCGACTCCCCTCAAGTTTGTGATTTTACACCCCAAACCCTCCTTCTTATGCAAGAATACATCAGCCAATCAATTTAAACCATGGACCAAGTTCCTATTCGCTGATTGAAACAAGCTAATACATATACATTACAACCTACAACCTTCTGACATATTCTGCTGTTCCTTGTTTCCATTCTAAAGAGTAATATTTCATTCCTTTGAACAGGCCTATACATCAAGGCCATATGTTTTCAATTAGGCTCCATCCGGTCTGGTGGCTGGAAGTGAGGGACCCTAGTATGGAAGTCTAAACTGTTTTCTAGCTACAATACATATATATGTGTATGTATGTATATATTGTATATATGTGTGTGGTGTATATATATATAATATATATATAATATATGTGTGTGTGTGTATGTATATATATATAATATATATAATATATATAATATAATATATATAGTAAGCAACTAGCAGGAAAGATAGTGGATGGAAGGTATGTCCCTAGGATTATGCTGCAAACAGTAGGGAAGTTCCAGGGATTTCAGAGAGGCCGGTCCAGTGGGACAGCCTGGTCTTTCCACAACAGCAAATGGCAGCAAGACAACTGCACTAGTGGGGCCACCAGTGAACCGGACCTTGGTGGGGAAAAGTCAGCAATATAGATAAGTAACCATAGGTTACTTATGTTTGTGTATTTTAGTATAGCTGCTGTGCAGCTTTATTGGGCTGCTTTTTCTGAATAGCTGTAGCATGGGTGGGAGGCCGTTCACACCCTCCGGTCCAGCTTTACCGGTATCCCTAGGCCTTTAAAGCCTGTGCAGGAAGAGACCAGTGAGAGAGTCAACCTGGGACTGATTGGTATCAGGAGTCATTTTTCCAGACAGTGCTGAGCAGAAGGAGCCTGCTACAGACAAATGAACAGACCGAGGAGGGCTGCCCC
>JAODAL010084628.1:0-10859 GCA_025379985.1 Phyllomedusa bahiana
ACAAACCCCTTGGTATTCAATGTGTATGAGCAGATAGGATTTAAATGTATATGCAGCTGCAGTGGATGCACACTGGATTTCAGATCCAATACCCAAAAAAATCAGAAATAGAACGTTAAGAGAAGCAGTCTCTGAGACAAGCTGAGAGACACCCCACAAAAATCGCTGTAACAATCAGCCGCTGCAGCACCTTCCCTGATCAGTACAGTGAGAGCGGTATGAGCTCCCAACGTCGCGCCCGGACTTATATAGTGCGGTGACGTCACAGAATCCCGCCGGTCTTTGATTGGCTTCATCTCTGCACATGTCATGCAGGCTATGCCCTTCTTCCTCCCAGAGTGCTTTGCCCCATGTAGCACTATGTGCTCGCAGCCATTTTATCAATCAAAAGCACACTTCGTTCACCCGAAGTACCCCAAACTTCGACTTCTTTCAGAACCGAAGTTTTCCTGAAATTCTAAACGAATTCCACTTCGTTAGAATCAATTCGCCCATCTCTACTTATGACACTTAGGTCAATAACTAACTTTTTTGTAAATTATCTGTATATACAAAATATATTAACAGTATGTAGTAATTCAAAACTATACATAGATTGTCTAATATAATACATTTCATGGTTGCATATAAAAATATGTCTTCTTATTGGCTCTCTATTGATTGCTGCCGTCTTCCCTGGTCTATCGGTGTATAATATGTCATAATGATATAGCTCTAAGTTTTGTAAATAATTGCATATGTGAAAGGAATGTGAAGGAAATTTGAAAGAACAGTATATGCAAATTTCGCAGTCAGTTGTGTAAATTCAAAGAATATAAAGCTATAAGTATAGAAAAAACAAAATTGGCCAGATTCCCATAAAAATTCCAAATGTATTTAGTCCACATAAAAACGGTAAATAGAGCAGCACTAGACAGACAAAGCACAGAAAAATGTAACACTCTTACAGTATAATTAACTGACAGTATTTATACCTTTTGCTTGATGTATTGCGCTATGCCTATGATTAAGGGCTGACTTTCAGCCTGAAACGCATAAGAGCATTACATTTCTTTCACATATACATGTAGCTTTTTATTCTTTGAATTTACACAATTGACAATTAAATTTGCATATATTGTTAACATTCTTTCAAATTTCTTTCACATTTATTCCACATATGCAATTATTTACAAAACCTAGATTATTATTATGTGGGATAAAAAGGAAACAAGTATAAAAAGAAAGGTTGATTTATTAATATTGTACATGCACCAATGCGCTTATAAAAAACATACAGTTGAAACAAGAAGTTTACATACACTACATAAAAAGACACATATGCATGCTTTTCTCACTATCTGACATGAAATCAGGATAAACCTTAACTGTTTTAGGTCAGCTAGGATTACCAAAATTATTTATATTTGCCAAATAACAGAATAATGAGAGAATTTTATAAGCCATTTTTATTACTTTCTCCAAAGTCAAAAATGTACATACATTTTATTAGTATTTGGTAGCAATGCCTTTAAACTGTATGACTTGGGTCAAACATTTTGGATATCCTTTCACAATCTTCTCACAATAGTTGATAGGAATTTTAGCTCATTCCTCCTGACAGAACTGGTGTAACTGAGCCATGTTTGTAGGTCACCTTGCTTGCACCTGCCTTTTCAGCTTTGCCATTAATTTTCAATAGGATTGAGATCAGGGCATTGTGATGGCCACTCCTAAACATTGACTTGGTTATCCTCAAGCCACTTTGTAACCAGTTTAGCAGTATGCTTCGGGTCATTGTCCATTTGGAAGACCCATTTCTACCTAACCTTTAACTTCCTGGCTGATGTCTTGAAATGTTGCTTCAGTATTGCCACATAATGTTATTTCCTCCTGATGCCATCTATATTGTGAAGTGCACCAGTCCCTCCTGCAGCAAAACAACCCCACCACATGATGCTGCCACCCCCGTGTTTTACAATTTGGATGGTGTTCTTAGACTTCCAAGCTTCTCCCTTTTTGCTCCAAACATAACGATGGCCAATATGGCCAAACAGTTCAATTTTAGTTTCGTCAGACCACAGGACATGTCTCCAAAAAAGGTAGGTCTTTGTTCCTGTGTGCATTTTCAAACATTAATCTGGCTTGTATATGTTTCTTTTGAAGTAATGGCTTCTTCCTGGCAGAGTGGCCTTTCAGCCCACGTTAATACAGTACTCGTTTCACTGTGTATAAGGATTTACCAGCTTCTGGCAGCTTCTTCCAAGTTCTTATGCTTTTGTTCTTGGGTTGATTTGCACATGTCAGAACAAAGCATGTTCATCTCTGAGATACTGAATCCGTCTCCTTCCTGAGCAGTATGATGGCTGGACATTCCCATCTGTTTTTGACTCTGCAGAAAGTAATAAAAATGCCTTAAAAATTCTCTATATCATTTTTCTGGCATTTGGCAAATTATACATAGTTTTGGTAATCCCAATTGACCTAAAACAGGTAAGGTTTATTCTGAGTTCAGGTCAGATAGTGAGAAAAACATTCATATGTGTCTTTTTATATTGTGTATGTAAACTTCTGGTTTCAACTGTATTTTAGATATGTATCAATAAGCCTCAAGAGATTTGACTGTTAACTTTAACATGTTTGTTTGAGGAACTGCAAATTCAGAGCTCTGTGAGTATTCCCTGGGACACAGTCTCTTTTTCCCACCCTTCCTTAAATATTCCTGTCTCTCCTCCTCTCTCACTCTATCACATTGACATGACTGGCCAAGTTGTGTTTTTTGTGAAGAATACAACTCTAAAGTTTCCTCTGGACGAGTTGTTTGTAAATAACAGTAATCTCTGATCACATATGTTTCTACAGTACTCAAACGCAGGTGAGCAAGAAGCAGGAAATTTACATATAACTTCAAGATTAACATTAATATATGGCTTGCATGTTGTATATAGTGATCATTAAGCAGCAACTATTTCAACTAGTCCTTAGAGGCTTGCACAGCAGCTGTTTATAACGAATAATAGAATCATTTTTTGAAACAATATTTGAAAGTTTCTTCTATTAGGGTCAATAACTTTCCATTTCTAAAGAGAATATTCCCTTTAGGGTAGAGCAGTTTTTGAGGAGGTATTCCCAGATTCTAACACATTATGGTTATCCAGAGGAAAATAATGGAGAAAGTTTTCATACAAAAAATTGGTTTTTTTATTTCATTTTTTGTCAGTCTAATTGCAACATTTGGTAGTCTAGCTAGCCTAGCAGTTGAATTGATAAACAATTTTAAAAACCGTTCAGTACTCTTCTACAATGGCCCTGGAATAAAACATCTTCAATGTACAATGGTCTTTTCATGCTCAACATACAATGTCACAGACACTGTTAGCACATTTGTTCACTGGGAGATCCAACCAATAACATTCTACTTGGAAAACATATAAATTAGTGAAGCACAAGCAGTGAGTGACGGTCTAGTATTACCGCTCTACAGTAAAGTGTGGTACTTCATGATCTGTAATGATCTTTACATGTGCCAACTTGAGCAGCTTCTACAGGCACTAGGTGATGGCGGCTCCCTTTTTTTAGCATATTGTGAGCTGCATGTATGAACGGGACTGCACCAGATATCTGGCATCTTTTCAGCCCCGTTCACTACATTTTCCATTATCAGGCACATTACATAGAGCCTGCAGCACTTTGTAATGCTCCTGATTTTGGGGGGCGTGCAGGAGGTGGGGTGCACTAGAACCATTCAAAGCTATAGCTTTACGGCATTTCTAGGCTCATTACCGCTGGAACAGGTAAACCACTTTCAAAGTGGTATACTTGAGCCAGAAATCACGTATAAGCGCTAGAATGCGCCTGATTTATGACCCACTCTTAGCCAGGTAGATGCCCTCCTTTGTTAGCCAGGTAGATGCCCCCCTTTGTTAGCAAGGTAGATGCCCCCTTTGTTAGCCAGGGATGCCCCCTTTGTTAGCCAGGTAGTTCCCCCTTTGTTAGCCAGGGAGTTGCCCCCTTTGTAGTCAGGGAGTTGCCCCCTTTGTTAGCCAGGTAGAACCCCCTTTGTTAGCCAGGTAGTGCCCCATTTGTTTGCCGGGTAGTGCCCCCATTTGTTAGCCAGGTTCCCCCCTTTGTTGCCAGGTGTGCCCCCATTTGTTACCAGGTAAGTGCCCCCTTGTTCCCAGGTGATTGCACCCCCCCCCTTTTTGTTAGCCAGGTAGTGCCCCCTTTGTGCCGGTGGATGCCCCATTTGTTAGCCAGGTGATGCCCCCATTGTACCAGGTAGTGCCCCTTTGTGCCAGGTAGTCCCCCCATTTGTTAGCCAGGTAGTGCCCCCCTATAGCTAATAAAAAATAAAATAATAAATTCCACTTACCTCACCAGGCTCCTGCAGCACGTCCGAGGCTGCCGACTGAGTACTCTCAGTGTCGCAGGGGAGTGAGTGCAGCCGTGCTTTAAACCCTCCCCCTGCGACGCTGACCAGCATGTACAGCGCACACCGGCGCTGTACATACTGGGGGAGGAGGGAGGAGGAGTGATCCCTCCTGCCTCCTCCCTGCATAGTGAGACGCGCCGGGCGGGTGAGTGGACGCTGCGGCCGCTTCACCTGCCTGTAGCAGCGGCCGGCGGCACAAGAGTAGCACACTAGCGCTACTCTTGCGCCGTGGTAATTTAAAGAACCCCCGCTGCCTGCTGGCGGCGGGAGGAATGCCAACTTTGCCGGGAGGCCGGGGGGGGGGGGACCCCCATTAGTGGGACCCCCCCGCCAAAAGCGGGAGAGTTGGCATTTATGGTTATTAAGGATTTAAAAAAAAAAAAAAAAGTTTTTTTTTTTTTTAACCTAGAACCAGTGCCGTTTGCTACACCTGGTATAGCTGCTCACCCAGATTCACTTGATTAGGGATGAACAGTTATATAAGACATAGTGTGAGTAGAAAATAACACAATCGCTGACAACCCATTTAATTAGGATGCTGTATATTTTTATTGTTGCATCCTTCCTGTTATAAATGATGGCTCTTATATGAATATGAGACTCATTAGGTGGTGATGTTCTCAAGGTTCTCCTGAATGACTAGTTACTTTTTAACAACTTTTAAAGTATGTTCTCACTATGCTCTTAGAACTCCTATGATATTCTTACTTTATCGTCATCCTTCATAATATCAAGCAAACTAAATTTTTACATCCAACATTAATATGTTTTAAAGAGCATTTTTTATGCATTTGTAGATGAAGATTAAATAATAGATAATGTAAGTTTCCGCATGGATGCTATGTTATATTAGTATCAACATGACCTTTGTAATATTTGAACATTTCGGTACTACAGCAGAATGTCATTGCATGGTGCTGTATTTAATGTCATAATAATGTAATTCAACAGTTTAAGTCTAATTGTGTGAAAACTACTTCCAATCTAATATTTATTTAATATTCATTGAAGCAGATGGAATAAAACATCAAATATACAACTCTGAAACTCACAACAATGAGAAAGGTGTTGTGTCTAAGACCATAAAGTGTGTGTACTGCAAACAAAGGGCCATATGTATGAAAAGTGTCTAGCAGTAAGACTTTTCTTTGTTCCTTACAAACCCAAATCAATACTAACTTTTATTTTTCCAGAGCACGGTATGAAATGGAAGCTGAGCTCTGATTGGTTGCTATGGGCAACAAATACAATTTAACTGTTAAACAGTTTTCATACATACATCCCAAAGTGTGGTTGACATTGTAGCAAGTAAACGTCTTGGAGAATGGGACAGTCACAGAAATGTATGTGAATACAACCTTACAGGACAAACATTTTCTGACACTCTCATAAAAAGTTAGGCTATGTCTACACAGCAGATGTTTCCAGATGGATTTTCAGTGGTTTTAGTAGTTTGAAGCCGCTGAAAATCTGACGGGAAAATATCCACATAGACTTTAATACAAAAAACGACCCATAGTCTACACAGGTCGTTTTTTTTCTGCTTGTTTTTGGATACCACAGGTTTTAGGAACATGTAGTAAACTTTACTATTAAAGTCTATGTAAACCACAGGACGGTTTTTGGACTTTTTTTTGTCACTTTTTTGGACAGTTCTGTTGAAAAACTGGCCAAGTGTTTAAACAAGGCATATGAATTTTGCATACATTAAAAACTCTTACAGAAAAGTTGAGTTGGTCAGAGAGAAATGGGCCATCTGCCATCTGTTTGATCTAGTACAATTGTCCCTGTGGCTCTTTCTCAAAGTGTGCACCTAAATGCAGTCAGGTAGTCTGTGGCTAATTGATGCTGATTATGGTTCTGGCGGCATTAAACAGTTGGCAGGTTCTTTGTCCATCCATACCAATGGCACCTCAATGATGATCCATGATACAGCCAAAGCTTTAGATTCAGTAGAATTACTCTTCTTAGAGAAATGTATTTTCTCCCCAAATGTATTAGATGGATTTAATTTACATTACAATTGGAGCACAAGTCCTAGTGATTTGGTGCCCCTCTGACCCATTAGCTGTCCATTGTGCCATTAGCAAGGGATTGCTCCTATCTCTATACTCTTCCTAATATCAATAGAACTTTAGCTGTTCTGATACAAACTGATCTTTCCTTGGACTCTTGAATGGATTTCTGGTTAAAACAGCCTCTACACTAATGACATAAAGTTATATTTTGCAGACACACACCAATTCCTACAGGCAGTCCTGCCCTAACAGACCAATTAGGCTTATACTCTGACCTAGAAATTGAACAAATCCCACAGATATGAAACTCCAAGCAAAACTTTCCTGTTTACAGCATCTCCAGAGAAAC
Source organism: Phyllomedusa bahiana (assembly GCA_025379985.1). NCBI lineage: Eukaryota > Metazoa > Chordata > Amphibia > Anura > Hylidae > Phyllomedusa > Phyllomedusa bahiana. The sequence continues at coordinate 6,779 of JAODAL010084628.1, forward strand.
ACTATTATCAGATATCTGGGGTCCAACTATCTTTTTCAGTAATGAATATTCACCACCTAAATTTTATTTCCTTGCTAACACCTTTAACCCCTTCTTGACCTTGGGCGTATGCATACGTCCAGGTCATTTGGGGGTTCACGCACCGGGAAAGTAAAGCAACGTCCTGTTTGATCGCGCAAACTCTAAAGCAGAGTTTGCGCGTCGGCGTGGGGTGTCAGCTGTATATTTCAGCTGACATCCCGCTGCGTCGGCCCCGAACTGCAATCACTCCGAGGGGGGAGGGGGGGGAGGGGGGAGGCTTTTTAAACCCCCCCTTAATTATTGCGACCATCGGTCGCAATAACAAAGGAAAAAGCAGGAGGAGATCGCTCTTCCTGCGTCTCTGTCGGCGGCTTTCAGCCTGCCTTCTGACGGGAACAGCACGGAGGCACAGATGCCTCCGGGTTGTCTCGACGTCACGATGCCAGGCCATGCCCTTTTTGGGGCACGGCCGGCATCGTGACTGACAGTTTGCCATAGGAACCAGTGCACAGCAACAAGCTGTGCATTGATTCCTATTGAATGAAAGATCTAAAGATCTCTCATTCAAATCCCCTATGGGGAAAAGTAAAAAAAAAAAAGTGAAAAAGTAAAAAAAAGTAAACAAAGTGAAAAACATTTAAAACATAAACACGAAAAATAAAATAAAAACACGTACATCGCCCTTTTCCCCTTCACAAACGCCAATCGCCCCAAAAAAGATCAAAAATAAATAAAGTACCCATATTTGGTATCGCCGCGTGCATAACGACCTGCACTATAAATCTGTCATGTTAATTTACCTGTACGGTGAACGCCGTACAAAAACCTCCTAAAAAAACAATAACAGAATTAAGATTTTTGTTCATCCCGCAGCACATAAAATGGAATAAAAGTGATCAAAAACCCCTATAAACGCCAGTGTTGTACCAATTAAAACGTCAGTTCATCCCACAAAAAAAAAAGTCCTAACACAGCTCTGTATACGGAAAAATTATGGCTCTCAGAAGACAGCGATGCATAAATATTCTTTTACACACTAAAAACACTTTTTTTTTTTTTTAAAGTGCTTAAAAATAAAAAAAACGATATAAATTGGGTATCGACCTAATCGTATGGACCCACAGAGTAAAGCTAACTTAATTAGGATACTGCAAAAGTGAGCGCTGTAAAAAAAAAAAAAAAACACTACTAGGATTGCAGTATTTTTTCACTCTTGCCTTCCAAAAAAACGGTTTTAAAAAATGATCAAAAGTCTTGTACCCCCAAAAATGATACCAATAAAAACATAAACTCTTCCCACAAAAACAGGCCTGTATACAGCTCCATACACAGAAAAATAAAATGTTATGGCTCTCAGACTATGGCGATGCAAAATGTGTTTTCCTGTTTGAATAAAAGTGTTTTTATTGTATAAAAGCAGTAAAAAATAAAAAAAAATATACAAATTGGGTATTGCTGTAATCGTAACGCCCTTTGCTAAAGTAAAGCTAGCATGCATATCCTAACGAGGAGTGACCACTATAAAAAAAAAAAATAAAAAACACTACCAGGATTGTTTGTATTTTATTCAAAACGCTGCTCAAAAACCTTAATAAAAGTGAACAAAGTGTTTTGTATGGAACCCATGATGGTCCCAAATAAAAGCATCAATTCACCCCCGCAAAAACAAAGGCCCTACACAGCTCTTTACACGCAAAAAAAAAAAGTTATGAACTGTCAGAATAGGACAACATAAAACGCAATTTTTTATAGACCTATTTTTATTGTGTAAAAAGTTTAAAAAAACATAAAAAACTATATAAAATTTATACCATTGCAATTGTTAACCGACCCCCAAGTAAATTATCACATCATTTACAGTGGCACGGCGAACGCTGTAAAATTTAAAACCCAAAAAACAATGGTGGAACTGCGTCCCCCCCCCCCCCATTTTCATGGCCAATGCTAAAAAAAACGATGAAACACCAGTGCACCCAAAATGCACATACACCCTAGATGAGATACCCTGATGGGTGTTGAATCTAAAATTGGGCGACTTCTGGAAGGTTTCACCTGTTCTGGTACTTTGGGGGCTTTGCAAATGCGACATGACCCCACCAAAATCTGCGTTTCAAAAGCCAAATAGCACTCCCTCCCTTGTACTCCCTGCCATGCTCCCAAACAGCAGTTTACACCCACATGTAGGGTATTGCCGTACTTGGAAGTAATTGCTTAACAAATTTTTGGGGTTCTTTTTCCCAGGATTCCTTGTAAATGTGAAACATTTTAAGCTAAAATTGCAGATTAGTGGAAAAAAAATGTATTTAATTTTCACAGCCTAATGCTAAAAAAAAATTTGTGAATCACCTTTGGCGTCGATATACTCACTACACGCCTGTATATATACCTTAAGGGGTGTAGTTTCAAATATGGGGTGTTTTTAGGGGTGTTTAATTAGTTTTAGCACCTTAGGGCCTCTTCAAACCTGAAATGGCGCCTAAATAAAATTGCATTGAAAAATGACACCCCAGAGTCCAAATAGGTGCTCCTCCTATTCGGGGGCGTATGGGTGAGCCAAATAAGGCACTAGGGCCACATATGGGATATCTCTAAATACGGAAGACCTGGGGTAAATGATATTACGTTGCATTTACCTAGTCACATTTACCGTATGCCAGTGAATAATGGATAATATTGAAAAATCTGCAAAAACAGTGAAATTTTGAAATTTTCACCTCCACTTTGCTTTAATTTCTGTGAAATACCTAAAGGGTTAACAAACTTCTTAAACACTGTTTTATAAATAACCTTAAGGGGTCTAGTTTCTTAGAAGGCATCATGTATGGGGGTATCTAACATACAGGCCCCTCAAAGCCACGTCAGAGCTGGACTGGTCCCTAAAAAAAAATGTATATTGCAAATTTTCTTTAAAATGTGGGGAAATTACTACAAAATTTCTAAGCCCTCTAATGTCATTAAAAAAAAAAACATTTAAAAAAATGATGCCAACCTACAGTGGACATATGGTAGATGCTAGTTATAAACTATTTTGTGGTGAATAATTATTTGTCTTGCACGCAGAAATTTTGGAACTTTCAAAATCACAGATTTTTCTAATTTTTCATGAAATTTTGATATTTTTCACGAAAAAATAAGGCTTGTATGGTTAAAATTTTCTTACGAACTTAAAGCACAATGTGTTCCGAGAAAACAATCTCAGAATCACATGGATAGGTAAAAGTGTCAAAAAGTTATTCTCACATAAAGTGACACATGTCAGATTTCAAAAATAGGGCTGGGTCAGGAAGGCCAAAACTGGCTGGGTCCTTAAGGGGTTAATACAAATTTATACTCCTTTATAATTATAGTTCTGAAGATCCACCAACATTTCTTAATTCATTTTATTTGATTCCTCCACCATATCATATGACGAAGCATGAATATATCCAAGAGTAGAAAAGCTTAAAAAGTCAATAAAAATGAACCTGTGGTAGCTTCCTGTCTGTAGGAGTATATGATCAGTCCATGGTGTTTCCCATGTCGATCTCCTTATCCGTAGCTCCTTTGGCTAGAACAGGTGTGTGCAATCTTCTGTTATCTTTTGGGGTCGTCCTCTTTCTCATACAACTACAGGAACTTTCTCAGACCATTCTTACAGGAAAGATAAACAGGTGCAGCTAATTTTATTGGTATTTTTGCATTTGTGCAATCTCCCCATGTATTATACTGTGACTTTTCTGCATACTGGTGTGAATAGGTATCAAGTTAATTTGCAATTTTTTATCATCTAATTGTTCCTCTAGTGGTGGGGTGTGTGAGCTGCTGCTCAGCAATTAGCTTCACCTGTTTATCTTTCCCAAGTAGCATAGGGGCCAGTGTTGCTTGTCCAGCCACTGCACTGTAAGTATGGCCTATGTAGTGTTTTTGAGTAAATAAAAGCCTGATGGACACTCTAATGCGGTTCATATACAGTTGAAACCAGAAGTTTAATAACTATATTAAAAAGAACATATGCTGTTTTTCTACTGTCTAACATGAAAAAAAATGTTGAAGTCAATTAGGATTAACCAAAAATTTTTTT
>JAODAL010084629.1:0-10859 GCA_025379985.1 Phyllomedusa bahiana
TTTTGCATCCCCGAGTCTGATAGTTGTAACGAAATTTTGATACCACATATGTGTACTTTTTTATGTGATCTTTTTTGGGGCATTACTAGTTTTTCACATTCGTAGCTATTTTTTGTAGCTGCAATACCATGCCCCTCTTTTTGGATGACCGGGGGTTCTGGGTTCCACAGTCCCACATGGGGCCGTGGGACGAGGGAGTTCCCTCCTTCTGTCTTTCCCTTAGCTGCTGTGATTGCAATTGACTGCGGCATCTAAGGGGGTAATACCCAGCTGAATCCAGCGGAATGTAGGGGTCTGCTTGTGAGCCCCACAACCTCGATTAGCCTGGGTTAATTTGCAGAAACCCCTTCCCCGCCATACATAGGGGTATTTTTTGGGTTTGGGGGTTAAAAAATGCTTCTGTGGTGTGGGATCCTGTTGTCTGAAGATAATAGTTTATTACACAGGGGACAAGTTGGCCAATGGAAACTTGGATGGGGAAAGCAGTGGACCCCAGGGTGAGTACCAGAACTGCCCACTATTAATCTATGAGATGGGAATAAAACCGGACAGTTGTAGTTTCTATTATTTTTTACTGATTACCATTTAAACAAAATAAATTCTCTTTCCTTCGTATGTACAAGTTTGGTTCAGATCAGAATCCATGGTAATTAAAATGGATTTAAAAAGGGCCCAAAACCCATGCCCTCGTAGCTGTAGCACTGGCTCTACAATATTGAACCTTTAAGTTAGATGGCTCATTAGTTATACTATGATGGTACAAACAATTATAAAACTATATTACCGATTTCCTTACTCGCGTGTTTTGTATTTATTTTTTCATGTCTGTTTCAGGACCTTCGTTTCGGGCCCTGTCCCGAAATGTGAAAATTTTTGGGGGACATAAAGCTTGAGACAAAGCAAAAAACACTGGGGGTAAAAGAAACTTTCAAGAACAGAAACATGATCCGCTTCAAATTAAAAAATTTCTTTCAAAATGCATTCTGGGCCCAAACCCAAAAAAAGGAGATTTTATCTAAAGGTAAAGTAAAGGGGTGAAAAATAATAATATTTTTTTTTTATAGCCCCCAACATTTCTGCTCACTTTACAATTTAGGGGCTAGGTTTTCAAAAAACCAAATATTCACATAAAAAGCAAATTTTCAGTTTGACACAAGGGCCACATGTATGAAACGTTTTGGGCTAAATCTCACTTTTTTGCCCATATTACTATGGGAAAAAGTGATTTTAGACCCAAAACTTTCATACATTGGCCCAAGGGGGTGTGGCCCTGCTTGCAAGGGCTTACAATCTATTAGGGTGTATGTGTGAGAAGTACTTAGTTTACATATTGGTTCAGCCAGGTTTCATAAATATTTGGTGATTTACAAAAAAAAGTGGATGAACCTACCACCCACTCGATGTTTTTGATAAAAATTTCAAAGTGAGGGGGTAAACAAGCAATGTGACCAAAGCAGGGGGTACATTGGGCTTGTTATCTGCCTAAGAAAATTCTTTTTGCTAACTTTTTAAAATGAGGGGTTTTGAGGTGTCCGATCATACGGGCAGCCCCCTGTTCCAGGCTGATGCGAGTCGATCTTGGAGGGGGGATGTCTCTAAATCATCACAGAGCCCAGAGCCGGGTAGATGTAAAACAGGATAGGGGGGGGGTAAAGGGTGCAGCACTATGGAGAGCTTTTGAGTGGAGTGGTTTGTTTATTCTGTATGAAAAAGGGGGACCCCGTGCATGACTGAACATAGGAGCATCATTGCGGCAGGAAAAAAGTGAGCCGGGGTGCTGCATTCAGAACAATTTAAGGGGGAGAGTTAAAAAGACAAGAGTTGAAGCAAGGGAGGGTTTAATTTTTGTAAAGGGAAAGAAAAGAGCAATAATTAAGGTTTTAGTTGTTTTCACCCGCGAAAAGGCTTTATTCTGGGGGGGTTTTTTTCAAAAAAGTGGTGGGGAAAATAAGAGGGGGCAGGGGCCCCCTGTGGAGTAAAAGCAACAAAAATTTAAACCCGCTATTGGAAAAATTCCAAGTCCCACAGTGTAGAATTACTCACACTTTCTGTAATCCACCGGAAGTCTAATGGCGATATAATCCAGTAAAATGGATATGAAAGGACAAAAGGGAACTAGTAGCGCTTAGTGAGTGGCCGTACTATAATTACAAAAATATAATTATATAAATGAAATAAATTGACACTTAGGAATTAATTTTTCCATCTTGTGTCAGATAAAAATGCCATGCGTTTAGCCCGCACACTGGCAGGCCTCATCAGGCATGTATACGATCCAGAAAGTGGGGCTGTATAGACAAGTTTGGTGGCATAGGTTTGAAATATTTTGAAAACAAGGCTCTACCATTTACAAATAAAGTTGCATTGTAACTTAAAAAAAAAAAACAACAAGAATAAAGGTGTTATAAAACACAGTTACACACAATTAAAACATAAGAATAAAATGAATAGTAAGAAACTAAATATATATTAAAATGGTTCCAAAAAAAGAAACGTAATCTTCTAGACTATACGCTGACCTATCGCAGGATTTCATGATGTTGTGTACGCTCTGGAACACATACAGGAAAACAGAATGAACTAAGTGCAGGTGTCAGAAAAAAATACACGATATCATAGATGGGTTCAAAAAAGAAGATATAGGTGACAACACAAGGCTCCCATTTAGGAGCCCCGGAAAACTAGGTTAGAATGAGCGGTTCCATTCAGGATCCCTGGAAAGCTGGGTGTGGGATATACAGAAATATAAACAATGTGCTCCTGAAAAGGTATATATGAAATAATAATATATAAAATTGGTGACTATTAATAACTAAACAGAAAAATGAATCTGAATATATGAAGGAAACAGTGGGTGAGCGGATTATTATTGAATTAATTACTGGACCTCATTTTTGGCCCACAAGGCATGACTATGTTGAGCTTGAACATCTTGTACATTTCCCTTTTGATAAGGGACTAGAATCTATTGGAGGCATGTACTTGTTATGTGCTCTATAGGTTTAACAACATTTTCTAAATGCTCCTCATGTGTATGATCATTTACAAAGTGTTTAGGAAGGCTGTGGATTAGGTGCTTATTTTTAATGTTAAAGCAATGGTTATTTAAGCGCTTAGACAATTTTGTTGTCCTTCCTACATACTGCTGGAGATGTTCTTCAGTTGTAGGTGACAATAATGGGCAAAGGACTGAATATAGGGAGTTAAGGACAGATCGAAATCTAGGATAACCCCAAGACAGTGGACTTGCTGCCTAGGAGATATGGTGGTGCCACAAACTAAAACAGAAAGAACAGAGGGGGGTAGGTTAGTAGATGGCGGAAACACAAGAAGTTCAGTTTTAGTTGAGGTTTAGTTTAAGATAGAGGGAGGACATGATGTCAGAGACAGTGGACAGACAGTCACTGGTGTTTTGTAGGACAGCAGGAGTGATGTCATGGGAAGAGGTGTATAACTGAGCGTCATCCGCGTAGAGATGGTACTGAAAGCCAATTCTACTGATGGTTTGTCCAATATGGTCTGTGTAGAGTGGAAAGAGGAGAGGACCAAGGGCCACATGTATGAAAACATAGCAACCAATTAGAGCTCCTCTTTATTTTCAAATAGTGCTCTGAAAAAATGAAAGGGGAGTTCTGATTGGTTGCCTTGGCAACAAAGAAAGTCTTAGACCTAGACAGTTTTCATGCATGTCCCCCGAAGAGTTTAAAAAAGAGCACACAATAAAATAGCAACAACCAGAACTCAGCTCTTAATTCCCCAGCTGTGAGTGATGTGCCATGCACACGGTATATTAAATTTAAGATAGGATGACTGGCACTCATCAAAAGATGATAATACACCAAAGAAGGTTAAAAACAATGATATCAAAATACTGAGCCAAATCTCAGCCCAAAAAATAATCAAATACAAACGTCTACCATACAATATAAGTTATAGATCGATGTAAGAATCCACAATGCAAAATATGCATATAAAAAAACAATTATATCATGCAAGCATAATAAATAACCATAAATGCAATGCACAATAATATATACCAGGGTGGTGCCAAAATAAATAAAAAAATTTACCCAGTAAACATATACCCAGATAAAGAACGAAGAAGGACAAATGTGAAAATCCAAAAATGCTGAGGCTATGATCCCCCTACAAAACTCCATGCGTATAAAGCAAAAGTATGGCTTCTTCAAGGTATTAAAGGGGTTGTCCACTGTGGAAAAAAATGCAGATCCTATACTCCCCTTCTTCTGGTAGTTGGTTCCAGTGCTGTGTCTTTCTGGTCTTCAGTTTTCATTTTACTTCAGAACACTAGTACAGTGGTCATATGCCTCTGCTTACATCACCATTCAGAGCTGATCACTTCTCAGTGGTGATGTAAGAGGCAAACATAGGATTTTCAAAGTGGAGTTTCCAACTAAGGCCCCATTTACCTAGTGTATCCTAGCTCCGTTGTAGGTACCTGTTGGGATATCTTTAACCGTACCCCAGTTTTGGGGGGCACAACCCGGAAACTAGGTCAAAAATACCTTTTTGTACATTTTCATAACACATTATTTTTAATACGGATTTCCCTTTTAGCTGAAATATTATCCCCGTTAATAAGTAATCTTTTGTGTCTGACGCCTTTTTTCCACCCTTTAAAATTTTTTCCTCAATCCTCTCTTACAAAAAGGCTCTGGTTTTCCCTGTTACTTAGATTGTTTAACCCCAAATAATGATGCTCCATGACCCCTCCTGCTAAAAAGAAGTTTCCCTTTTTTCATATAGACTTCTGATGATGGTTTCCTACGTGACATACTGTATAGGACCCTTTCAGGGGCATAACTAGAGAACCAAGAAAATTTTTTTGATGCCCCTTCTCCCCCAAAATTTACCGGCCCTTTTCTTAATCTTTCAATTATTAGATAAACAAGGAGAAAATACCTCACCATCAATCCCACAAATGCTACCAAACAATCCCACAAAAAAAACCCAAAAATTACCAATAAATTACTACTAAGAACCGTTTTATTCCAGAACTCCTTTCACCAACTTCTGACAAACTCCCAGGGGGGGGAAGCGGGTACACCCAAATTTTTTTAGAAGCACATTTTTCTAAGGGTGGGAGGAAAAAAGACTAACACCCTGGAGATTGGCCAGCTATGGACGTTTCCCCTTAGAAACCCATACCAGGTAGGTATTTTAGGCAGGGTCCCAGGACAGGAAGGCCCCAGGGGGCCCGGGAGCCCCGTTTGAAAATTTTATAGGGCCCCAATGGGAGGGGGAAAAAAAGCCCCAGAAATGAGGCCTGGAGGTAATTTCCCTGGGGAGGTATGTAGAAGTAAGGCCCCAATTTGAAGAAAACCATGGTAGGAGATGGGTTCCAGTTAGGTACGTAAATAGGTCCCAGTTAAATGGGAAAGGGTACAGTAATTTGGCTAGTTTGACCTAAGGTTGGGAGATAGGGAAACCCAAGGGAGAAACCCCCAGTTAGGAAAAATATTAGGCGTTAGTGGGCCCCAATAATTTTAAATAGGCTGTAAAATCCAGGTAGGGGACTGAGCAGCCCAGGGGAGCATGTAGGTACTTAGCCACCCCAGGTGCAGATAGGTTTCAGGGGGCCCTTTTTGTTTTAAAAAAGAAAGAAATAATAAACTCGCCCTCCTCCATTCCCCAGCAAAGGGCAGGGTGGGTTTTTCACGCAAACCTGGGGTATTGGCAAATGATATACTTATCGAGCTGGCCAGCTTCACATAGGGGGGTGAACCTGGTAGGTCTTAAGGCCTAAGGCCAGACTGAATAGCAAAGTACAGCACCGGTGGTTAAGACCTGCCCAAGCATTCTGAGGCAGGATTTGCTGGGCCCCTTATGGCGGTGGGCCCCATAGCAGCTGCTAAAGCGGTAGTTCCATCCCTTTTGATAGTTTCTTCTATAAGATATAGACCACTTATAGTCCCTCACATATATATTGCTGTTAATATTTTACATAAGCACTGCTGCTTAGGCCCCCTCCCTGATCTTCATGTTATTGTCCTCACAGACCCACAATCCTTCCCCTGTTACCTCATACAGGGCTCCTCCTCCACTGTGGTGTTGTGCAGTGTAGTGTACTTGTACCCATAGGACCTGTGGTGACATAACAGAGACAACACACAGTTCCTGTAAGGTCTAATTTCACTTGCAGTGCAGGCAAAAGTAATTGACTCTCTGTAGATTTGCCACAGTTTGTGCAAAAAAGAAGCATACTAGTGATTTATGTCTGCAGTCCTCATGCTCTCCCCTCCTGTCTTACTGCCCCCCCAAACTTCTCCAGAAGATCGGCCCACATATAAACATGCCTTTGCATGTCATGTGACCATCTGACCACATGTCTTCTGAATGCGCTTAAAGAAGCTGGCCAAAGGTTGGTGAAGCAGCTTAGCCAAAATGCCAGGTTATAAAAGTTGGACCCCCGTATTTTACGGTGAGTGGGTGGGCCAAACATCATTCTCCTTCAACCCACCTTTCCCCGAGCTGTTGGGGCAAATGCAGAATTTTCATAGAGGGGTTTCCAACTAAGGTTCCACTTAACATAATATTTCCTGGCTCAATGGCAAGAATACATTGGGATTTCTGTTAAAATATCCCTACGAATAATGGAGCAGAACCATAGGAAACTAAGATTTAAAAAAAAAACAAAAAAACTTTTCTTGTTTTTTTTAAAGAATTATTTTTTACAAATTTCCCAGTGCGATATATTAGCTCAAAATCAGATGAATAGCACCCACGGGGCCGAGCAGCCAATCTGAATCTCACAGCTGTCTTTCCACTTCTGCAGTTCCACGATTTACATGCCTCACATGCCCCACTTCACTCTGGTATATAGGCCATTGTTCATGTACTCTCATATGTTGCATATAGGCTTCTGTTCATGGCCCCCTCCTCTTACATGTAGACTGCTGCTTCAGTTCTCTCCTCTGTCACATATAAACCACTGCTCTGCCACCTCCTGTCACATATAAACTGCTGCTCATGGCCCTCTCTTCTTACAGTACATATAAACTGCCTGCTGGTGATGGTTTTCTCTGTCACATTAGGATTGCTTATACTTCCTCTCTTACCTATAGATTTCTGCTCATTCTCCCTTCTTAATCACATGCAGACTGATGTTTTCATCTGTTTCATATAGGCAAACGCTGATGGTTTCCTCTGTCGCATATAGGCTGCTTATAGCTACTAGCCTATAGACTGCTGCTCTGGTCCTCCGCCTTTACATAAAGACTTCTGCTCTGGTCGTCCTCTTTTACATACAGGCTGATGATGATATTTCACATAGACAATGCTGCTGTTTCCCCCCACTCTTTGATCTCCATGCCCCTGACCTCACAGAACCCCATCTTTCCCCCTGTTACTACATGCATGACTACTTCTCCTTAGTGGTGTTAAGCAGTGTAGTGTAATAAGACCTGCCGAACCTTTGGGGCATCAAAAGCGCTAAGGACAAAATTACCCTACAGTGCAGGCGGGGTAGTAACTCTCTGTAGTTTCTCCCTACTCCCCCTTAGCTTCTAACTGTTTTTTTCATCCGAAAAAGCCAACACAGCTGAAAATAGCTTTGAAGGGGGGCCCTGCCATGGTCAGATGCCGAGGTGGGGGTTTATAGGCAAGTGGATTTTCAGCAGATTTCCATAGAACTATGGAACAAAAGTATCAATTAAATTCAACATGAGGTTTCCCTGAAAAATTGAGAGAATTTTTGTAAAAGCTTCATTCCTTGGGGAAATTTAGAGAGTTTTAAAAAAAAAAAAAGGACAAAATGTAAAGGGGTTCTCGGAATTTTTATTTTAAAAAGGCCACAACGAAATCTTTTAAAAATATAAATTTCAAAGTTTAAAATAATTATTTTCGCTTTTCATAACCAGGCAGATAGCCCTTTAAACCCCCCCCTTACCTATTTCCTGCAAAAACCCGTGACGTCCATTTTTCACATGGCCTAATGGACGTTTTGTCTCACTCAGTGGTGTGCTTTAAAACCATCTCACTCAAAACACAGTATGGACCTGACCAGGCAGAGAAGGCGACTGATACAGGCTCAGACACTATGTAAACAGAGGTGCTGACAGTAGTCATTCAGTAAAGAGCTGAAGGGGGAGGGTGTTACACACATACAGAGATAACTATTTTACATATGACCCACACTCAAAACTAGCTGCCTTCATTATTTTGCACGGTCATTACCTCTTTGACAGGGGAAAAAGTCAAAGACTTCATTTTGTTGGCCGAAAGTTATTAGGGCCCTGTTTATTACCCAACAAAAAAAAAGTCTGCCTACTGCTCTTTAAAATAGTTTTTGGGGCCGGGGAGAACATAAAGAAAGCGCCCGAATTTCCCTGGGGGCAGGGGAAAACGCCAAAATTCCCCAAAACAACACAAGCTTTCCCGAAAAAAAAGATTTCGTGGGAATTGCATGCCCCCTTACTTGGATGCAGAAAGGGATCCATGTGAAGGAAAGCTGGGTGAAACCAATTCAAAGCAAAAAAATTCCAATGAGGGAAAAGGTGTGAAACCCGTTGTGGGGGATATAAGCCATACAAGAAAATTTTTAAGCCAAATGAAATACATTGTCAGATTCATATTTTTAAATTAGGAAAGAAGTTTTTTTTTTTCCATGTTTTAAAAACTATTGGGGACGTACGCCACAGCCTGCTCAGACAACCAAAAGGGAACTGGGGCAGAGAAGCAGGGGGGGAACTGACATGTCTAACATGATAAAAAGTGCGGAGATTGGGGGGTGGGTGCAGGGGAAGTCCTAGATTTTAACTGCAAGGGATTTGGACTTTAGAAAAAGTGCAGGGGGATTAAAAAGACCCTTTTTACAACAAATTTCTTTTTTTTTTAGAAGATAATAAAGAGGCAAAAGAGAAGAAAAGAAACACATGAAGGGGTCATGGAAAATTTTTTACTTTTTTAAATAAATCTTTTAAGTGTTTTATGAAAAACATTAAATCCCGGGTAAGTAATTTAAAACAAAAAATTCATTTCCTCATTTGGTCACTGCGATTTCTGGCAACCGGTTTTTAAGGGGAATTTTTATCAGCAGAGGGGGATAAACTTGTGTATGACTATCCTGACAGTGTGTATATTCTGAGAGAACAAAGCCAAATCTTTCTTTTTCGGAGTACTATTACAATGTCCTTATTTAAGCATTGTGGTCAATAAGAGTGCTTTGTATTTTGGAAGATCATTGAACAGTAGAATATTGAAAAATGATGTATTCATGTCTAATAACATAAATAGGCCCAGTGGAGAAAACACAATGACATTTAGAACATTTGTTTTACCTTACTAACCTTGTTGTACACAATCATGCTTGCTATTTTCTGAAATTTTCAAAAAAAGAAATTTTCATGAAGAAAAGAATATGTCTAAATGCTGCATCATATACTCATTCAAGACTGTAATAGTTATTTTCTGGCAAATTTTCCACTTTGCATGTTTTAGTGTTTTGCTGTGCCTTTTAGCATTTGTGAAGCTGTTCTCTGAAGAGAGGCACAATTTTAAATTATGGAAAACATGGAATGAACGTTAAGTGTCATGGAAACTATTTCTTAAAATGTTGGCAGGTTGCTTACTCTTATTTGATTTTTTTTCCCATATTCTTAACTATATTGTTTATTATACCTAAAGACACTGGCTCAGCTCTTCTCTATGTTCTTTACCAGGAATTGTTGGTGACTGGAAAAACATAATGACAGTGGCACAAAGTGAAATGTTTGATAAAGTGTACAAAGAGAAGATGGGAGATCTGCCAATCAAGGTTGTGTGGGACCTCAATGAAGAAACTATATCTTAAAGTAATGTCATCCTAATAAAAATAGAAATATCCTAGCAGGGGGTGGATACTGACATGAAAGAACCCCAATATATATATGTTTTACATATACATTAATATAAAATGTACAAACAGAACTCATACTCTATGCATACCACTGTCATGATACTCACACAGCTCTCATGCGTTTAAAGGGGAATTCTCATTTCATTGATTAATTTTAAACATGTGGGCAAAGATAAATAAAGACTTATCAAATACATTGCTGTTTTGATTTTCTTCTCTTCGGAGTTGGGAGCAGATGTCATTTGCTGTTTTTGTACACAAGCTTCCCTAGGTAATCAGCCACCTCTCTCTGCTCTCATGGACTGTAACAGTGGCCCCCGATGGAGCTATCACTCTCTGCTGTGTTTCTTACCTTGAAGACTGGAGTTTGTTTACATTACTTACTGACAAGCTTTAACCTCTTAAGTACCATAATATGTCTTTTGCTGACAGGACCTAATGAATTTGGTGTTTACCTTTTAGGTAGGATACCAGGGGTAGGATGCAGTAAGATGCCTTGCAGTTGCACCAATAGATATAATATAATGCATTACATAAGTAAGGGAGTGTATTATATAAGCAATCAAATAATTACATGTTTAAGTGTCCTAGTGGACCTAAAAAATATTAAAGTTCAATAAACACATAAAAAAAATCCCAAATGAGATAAAAAAAAGTTTTTCGCTAATTTTCCTCCAAAAAAAGTGATAGAAAAATGGTACCCAAAAAAACTAAGTCATCCTGCAAAAAACAAGCCCTCATTCAGATTTGTCAACAGAAAAATCAAAATGTTATAGGTATCTGAATACAGAGACACACAAACATTTGTATTTAAAAAGTATTTTTGTTGTGCAAAAGTAAAAAAAATGAAACCAACAGAATTATGGTATTGCGATAATTGTACTTACCCACAGAATAAAGTTATCGGAGTTTGTTTGGCAAATGGCGTATAGATCGTGGGGTTCTGATTGGTTTACATGGCAGCTAGAAGCCTTGTGAAGGCTTTCATCGCTGCCTCCCTTTA
>JAODAL010084630.1:0-10859 GCA_025379985.1 Phyllomedusa bahiana
AAAACAAAAGAACGTACCTAGATAGGGTAAGCGCGTGCAGCTAGAAGGAAGTTGGATTTGGGCTTTCTAGGGATGGGGGGAAGTGCGGCATTTAAGGGGAGGGGTGCACAGGACATAGGAAGACGGAAATATCAGTGTTAAGTCTTGTGAGCGGGTGCTTGTCGGGCTTAACGGTGGCCTGCGCCACAACATAAAAGAAAATATAAAGTCTTTTGGGATGCAATAAGTACGGAAAGGAGACAAAGTCTAGTGCGCAGGCGCCCAAAAGGTCTTAGAGGCACCTGTGTCTAGATATAATTAAAGGGAGATACAGAGTATCTGATAAGTGCCGCAATAACAGTCTAAATATAGAACTAATAAAGAGCCACAAATAAGCAATCTACATGCAATACAGAAATATGGGAATAAGTAAGCCCAAATAAAATAATCAAAATGAGGAAAAATGAAAAAGAAAAAGATGAAAAGAGAAAAAAGGTGAAAAAGGAGAGAGCAAGGGGGAGGGCGAGGGAAAGAAGAAGAGAGTAAAATAGAAACAGAGAACAAGAGAAAATACAAGAGTATTACATTATAAAATATATACATTGTCTCTTCCATATGAGGGTTAACACAAATGCAGCGTAAAAAACATAGAAATACATAGAAATCTCACCCACGGTCCACCCACCACTGTAGATGTGTGCCCATTAACGAGTCTGTAGATAAGATATAAATCAGGACAATATGAGATCCATTCACAAGAAAAGAGAACACATATTGTGTACATATACATATATAGAGAAAGTAGATCTAATATATTTGGAACATAGTGGAAAAACGTGGAAAAATGTTGTGTATGATCAAGTAAACAGGAGACACCGCAGAAGCAGCAGCCGGAGGAGGAAGACGGCGGCGAGGAGGACAGCCAGCCTCCACGTGGAGTGGAGACAGGTGAGTAATGGAATTGGCTGGAGCACGGAAAGACCCCTGGACCACAGTGAGAGTCAGTATGACAGGCAAAAAGCAGGCGTATTTGCAACCCAAAGACCGTGGCTACAGTTGGTAAGGGATTAAAAGATAATACCGCTTACTTTTTACGGACCACTGAGGAGCTTAAAGGGTTGTACCACCCAAAAAATTATCACCTATTCACATTTTAGGTTTAAAAATGCTTATTCTGGGGTCCCAATGCTGAGAATTACGCTATCACTAAAATGGGGGCCCTAGACCCCTGTCCTTTCTTGCAGGAGTAGCAGAATCAGCTTCGGCTATCTCTGTCAGTCCCAAGACTTTGAAGGGAGCAGTGTGCATGTTTGACTCACAAAGAAGGAGGGGAACCAGGGCCCATTTGATTGTTTGGGTCTTTGCAGTGAGGCCTCAAGACAAAATTTATTCCCCTACCCTGTGGATAGGTGAGAAATGTCTTTTATGGAAATGTCTTTCAACCTCTAAAAACTTTATAGTTCAATGAGAGAAGAATGAGCTCCCCATAGTGGCATCTGCCAGTAGCCAAAATTATTGCATATAACTTTATGGTTACCAATGTAGTGAACCTAAACTTGACAGATAAAACCAAAAAACTCCAAAACATTACTGAAATTGAAGAAAAATATATATATTTTTTTTTCAAACTATAAGCACAAAAATTATTACAACAGTTCATGGTGTCCTGGACACAATAAAAGTGCTAAAGATTCCAAGAAGCGCTAATGTGCCCTTAAACTATCTATGGAGCTGTAATATCTGAACTCTGAACTGTCCATGGAGCTGTAGTATCTGAATTTGTAACTGTCCATGGAGCTGTAATAACCAATCTGTAAGCTGTCTATGGAGCTGTAATAACCAATCTGTGAGCTGTCCATGGAGCTGTAATAAGTAAGCTATTAACAACCTATAAAGCTGGAATAACAAAGCTATGAACTGTCCATAATAACTGAGCCAACAATAATCCATGATGTTGTAACAACTAAGCTATGAACAGTCAATGAAGATGTAAAAACTAAGCCACTAACAGTCCATAGTGCTGTAATAACATAGTTATGGATTGTCTATATAGTTTGTAATTAGTGAGCTGCAAATGTCCATAGAGCTTTAATAACTGAGCTATAAACTCTCCATGGGTCTGTAATTAAATTTGCAATGTGCTGCCCATGGTACTGTAATGACTAACCTATGTTCTGTCCATGGTACTGTAATAACTGAGATGTGCTGTCCATGGTGCTGTAATAACTAACTTATCTACTGTCCATAGTGCCGTCGAAAATGTGCACTTTCCATGGTGCTGTAATTACTAAGCTATTTTCTATTCACGGCACCAAAATGCTGTGTGCGGTTCATGGTTGTGTAATAACTGAGCTATGTGCTGTCCATGATTGTGTAATAACTGAGCTAGGTGTTGTCCATGGTTGTGTAATAACTAACCTATAAAATGTCCTTAGAGCAGTAATAACTGAGCAATGTGCGGTCCCTGGTGCTGTGATAACTAGAGATTAGCGAACCCTAAAAAGTTTGAGTTCGAGTAGAACCTCACATTTTGAGAAGTTCATTTCGAAGTTCAAGTTGAACTGGAACTGAATTTCGAAACCCATTAAAGTCAAAGGGAGAAGATGTTCTGGTTAATTTTTATACCCATACAGGTGAGGAGTAGCTGCAATTAGCATCCATAACAGTAAACTAGATACGTGGAACAACTTAGTGAAGAAAATTTGGCTCTCAGAGTCACAGAAAAAAATTCACAGGCCAAAATAATTCATTCCTTTCAATGGCTAAAAGACACTGGTATTGGAAATGGCACATGGTAACTGGCAGGAGCCCCCTATCACTTTTTCACCAGGGCCCAAGAACATGTCATATATGTGGTGGCAACAAGAACATCCCAACGGGGAACATGGAGTTTCAGCTGGCAGGGCCGTAGTTAGAGTGGGTGCAGTGGTAGCCAGGGCTGCAGTCAGTCATCTATTAACCTTTTCAGGGTCCCATGCAGCTAAATCGAATGGGGCACCTCACCCATTACTATTTCCTATTTTTTTAACATATCACTGGAGCCCTTTTTGATTAGGGCCCTTAACAGGAGTACTGCCCTATTGGCATCTGTGCCAGTTACCATTTGCCATTTCCAATACCGGTGTCTTCTTATCTGTCAAAGGGGCTTTTGGAACACCTCGGGATGCAGGGCCCCATAGCGGCTGCTGCCGCCAGGGGTGCCAATAGGGCAGTGCAGGCAGTATTCCTGCCATGGGCCCTAATCGAAATATGTAAAAAAAATAGGAATTAACCGGGCAACAAAATCATCAGAGATCTACGCTTGACTCATTTTGATAAATGTCAAATGATCTACATTCTCAGGGGAAAGATGGATACACTTGTCAGTTATCATGCTGCCAGCTGTGCTGAAGGTGTGTTCTGAGATAACACTGGTTGCTAGGCAGGCTAAAATTTGTATGGCGGTGTTGAGCCACAGGTAGTCATGCACCATGCTCTGAAGGCAGCCTCGATGTGTCTGAATGCTGCCCTGCTTTGCAGGTGTTGGTGAGATGGTAAAAACCAAGTTAAAAATGTTAACCAGTGCGCTTCTACCACACTGCCTCCTGCTGCGGCTACTTGCCATTCTGCTGTCACATTGCTGACGTTGTTCCAATGTGGCATTAGAATGTGAAGAAGATGCAACAGATGTCTCAAGTTGGTCAATGAGCTGTTTCTCAAATTCGTGCATTCTACTGTCAATATGTGTGGGTGGGAGGAAAGTGCTCACTTTTGATTTGTAAAGTGGATCAAGTAGAGCGGCCATCCAGTAATCGCTGTTCATTTTGATTGCCTTGATGCGTGGGTCATGTTGCAGGTAATGTAGCATCCAAGCACTCATATGTGTGAAGCTGCCAGGATCTCCCAAGCCTTGGGGTCGAGGGGCACTAACCAGATCTTCATCCTCTTCTTCCTCATCCTCCTGAAATTTGTGCCAACCTCTTACCACTGAAGGGAAATTG
The DNA here is from genome assembly GCA_025379985.1 of Phyllomedusa bahiana. Taxonomy (NCBI): domain Eukaryota; kingdom Metazoa; phylum Chordata; class Amphibia; order Anura; family Hylidae; genus Phyllomedusa; species Phyllomedusa bahiana. Next base: position 3,960 of record JAODAL010084630.1, read on the forward strand.
GTACTGTTGGTGTCCACCCCTGCCTCATCATCCTCCTCCACTTCCTCATGTTGACCGTCACCAGGGCCCTGGCTAGTGTCATGCCCTAGACTCTGTGAGCTGAACTGCCGTCCTGCACCCATCCTGGACCTCGAACCACTGCCTAAAGAAGACCGATACAATTGGGAAACAGTCAGGCCTTCTACATCCGACGGAGAGTAAGGCATCCTCCTCCATCACTGCTGGGACCTGCTGCCGCAGAGAGTCTAACGCTTGTTTCAGTAAAAATATTACCACAATGGTCATGCTGACAATGCTATTGCCCTGACTGACCATTTTGGTTGCGTCTTCAAAACTGTCAAGGATGTTGCAGAGATCCTTCACGTGCCTTCACTCTCTGTGGCTCAACATCCCAAGGTCCGCACTACTGCTCGTCAGGCCATATGACACTTCATACCGCATAATGGCATTACGCTGCTGCCAAAATCGCTGGAGCATGTGGAGGGTGGAATTCCAGCATGTTGCCATGTCAACAATGAAACGGTTGTCGGGGAGGCCCAGAGCACGCTGCAACGCTGCCAGTTGTGCCGAAGCAGGGTGTGAATGCCAGAAGTGTGAGCTAAGACCTCGAGCCTTCCTCAGCAGACAGTTAAGCTACCCGGGTAGCGCTTGAGAAATTTCTGCAGAACCAGGTTCTTGACGTGTGCCAGGCAAGGGATGTGCCGAAGTCTACCGATCCTAAGGGCGGCAACATTTCTCCCATTGTCGCACACCACCTTGCCTGACACCAAGTTCTTAGCACCGAGCCACTGGTCGGTCTGAGTGCACAGAGCTGTCCACAGCTCTTGAACTGTGTGTTGATGATCTCTAAGACACATTAACTTCAGAAAGGCCTGGTTTCTCTTGGCACGTGATGCTACCCATCGGGATCGGTGATCTGGACTCTGCTCCATTCCAGTAGTGTGAAAGTGTCCACCGAGCCCGAGACCCATCACTAGAGGCACTGTCATCCACCCAACTCACCCAGTGAGTAGTCAGTGAGATGTAATGCCCTTAACCATGCTTACTAGTCCATGTGTCTCAGATGGACTTTGGTGGACACAGATGCAGCCAACGCGCTGGAGATCTTTTCTGCAATGTAGCGGACCAGGGCAGGGATAGCTTTTCTGGCGAAGAAATGACTGCTCGGCATCTGATATTGGGGGCATGCCAGGGCCATGACGTGGCAGAACCCATCTGTGTCCACTAGGCAGAAATTCAACATTTCTAAGGCCAACAGCCTGGCAATACCGACATTCAGGCGTTTGGCTTTGGGATGACTAGGGTGAAAGTGTTTATTTTCCTCCCAAACCTGGTACACAGAAGGCTGGCTGGTGGACTGGCTGCTGTACAGTGTGCAGGCCAGAATGGTGGAAGGGGAAGGTGTAGACTATGTTGCTGGTGGTGGAAAATGGCCATCAGTGTCTGGAACTGGGGATGGTGCTTGCCGATGCTGCTCCGGCACATCGGCAGCAGAGGACTGCTTGCGTCCTCCTCTGGGGGCATCAGCGATTGGGCATCAGAGCAGACAAAAACATCCTCTTTGGCCTCTTGATCTTTTGAAATGCCTTCTGACCGAAAACCACATTTTGTCATCAAAGAACTCTTTGGAATATGGATTATCTAGAGCGGTCTGGGTGACATTTGGCCTTCAGGTTAGACTGATGATGATCATGACATCTGTGCCCTTGATTGAGAGGAAGAGGAGGTAAAACTGTTGGATTAAGGGTGTGTTAACCATTGAGGAACGGATTGGCGCCAATCTTCAGTAATGAGACGCACAGGGAACCGACCATGTGATGACAGGTCCTGCGACTGACAATGTGCTTGCTTGTGTGTTGTCCAGAGCATTGGAAGGAGCAACTTGTCTGGTACCTCTAGCTCCACATCCTATGCCCCTCCTTGCTTGCTTAACACCTCTAGTTCGTTCCATGTAAAAATATAAATATTAAAAAATTCAAGATTTGTTTACAGTCTCTTATTGAAGAACTGTACTCCAAAGACAGCAAATCAACAGTGTTCTTAAATGCCTATACTTTACAATGGAAAATAGGATTATAAACAATTTTTTTTCTATTCAATATTGGTGAAATGGGGTCGTATGGAAGAACCCTCACAGCAAATCAACAGTGTTCTTAAATGCCTATACTTTACAATGGGCAAATAGGATTATAAACACATTTTTTTCTATGCAATATTGGTGAAATTAGGTCGTATGGAAAAACCCTCACAGCAAATCAAGTGGTCTTATATGCCTATACTTTGCAATGGGCAAATAGGATTATAAACAGAAATTTTTTCTATACAATATCGGTGAAATGGGGTCATATGAAAGAACTCTCACAGCAAATCAAGTGGTCTTAAATGCCTATAATTTGCAAAGGACAAGTAGGATTATAAACAGAATTTTTTCTATGGAATATCTATACAAAACTCCCTAACTCCCTAACTATTGCTTTGTATAATTCCCTAAAATAGCTGTCCCCTCCCCCCTGAGTAATCTCACTAGCAGCTTTTCCTGTGTTAAATCGCTATTAAATAGTATTTCTGCCTCCTGGCAAAGAAGCAGACAGAGGCAGCAGTGTGTTCACTACTGAGAGTACGGTGGAAATGCCACTCAGCAGGAAATACAGTGACATACACATAAGACGGTCATGTCCCGAACCCAAATTTTTTACCGAACTTGCAGCAAAAATTCGGCTTGGCTCAGGCTCGGAAAATACTTAAAGTTCGTGCTGAACTAACCTTTTCTGAACGGTTCGGCTCAACACTAGTGATAACTAATCCATAAAATATTTTATGGATTTCAAGTAATTTAGCTGTGAGCTGTCCGTGGTGCTGTTATAACTAAGCTCTGTGCTGTCCATTGTTCTGTAATTTCTAGACTATGTGCTATAAATAGTGTTCTAGTAATTGAGCTATAAGCAGTTCATAGCTCTTTACTAGCTGAATTTTGAACAGTCCAAGGTGCTGTAACAACTGAGCTATGACTTGTCCATGACGCTTTAGTATTTGTGCTATGAAAAGTCCATAGGGCTGCAATAACAGAGATATGTTATGTAAATGTGTCACGATCAAGTGGTGGATCGTCTGGGTCAGAGCAGAGTCTAAGGAGTCCCCTGATCTTGAGCCTTCTAAAATACTCCTCTCCCTTTTGTCCCTACCAGTTTGTTGGTGCATTTAGTAGAGTTTAGAGAGTGATTCTATACATGTTTTGTGAAATTGACCCATGGCTTGTTCCTGACCCTTCGTTGGTCTACTCCCTGCTCTGACCATCAGCCTGTGACCCAACTGTGTTTCTACCTGTCCCTTTTGTACCATTCCTGCATGTCAGCCATCACGGCAAGAGACCATGTTGAGGGTAGTGCCCTGGAAGTTCACAGCAGCAAAGTCTAGATCCCTTGTATAAGGGGTTAAACTGTACTAAATGCACCAACAAACTGGCAAGGACAAAAGGGAGAGAAGTACTAAAGAAGACTCAAGTCCCAGAGCTCTAGCTCTGGGAAAGCTAGGTGGCATATGCTAGCCCTTTAAATAAGGGCAGGTGCAAGCACATGCCTTAAAAAGATATTGAAGCAGAGATCTGGCAGATGGGAACACTGGTCAGCACAACGGGAAGTTACATGGGCTCGGCCTGTGACAGACTGGACCTGTAATAACTGAACTATGTATTGTCAGATGGAGCTGTAACTTAGCAATAAAAAGTACACTGTGCTCTACTAACTGAGGTATGAACTGTACATTATGCTTTAATAACCGTTCTATTAACAATCCATAGATTTGTAGTATCAGAGTTATGACATGTCCATGGATCTGTGACAACTGAACTGTAAGCTGTCCCTGGATCTGTATTAACTGAGCCTTGTGCCATCTATACTGCTGTAATAACTGAGCTATGAACTGTCTAAAGTGCTAAGTTATAAAATGTCCATGGAGCTGTAATATCTGAGCTATGTGCCAGGCTGTAAACACTCCATGGTTTTGTGCAACCCCATTTCCCAAAAAAGTTGGGATACTGTATAAAATGTAAAGAAAACAAGAATGCAATGATTCAGAAATCTCTTATGACCATATTTTATTCACAACGGAACATAGAGCACAGATCAGAAACTGAAAGTAAGAGATTTCTACATTTCATTAAAAAAAATTACTCTTTTAGAAATTGTCATTGTCCTATTCTTGTGTGATGTGAGGTTGTAGCTGTTCAACAGTCCTGGTTCTTTTTTTATCTAATTTTTGTTTCATAATGTGCCAAATGTTTTCTTTTGGTGAAAGGTCTGTACTACAGGCAGCCAGTTTAGCATCCAGAATATTCTTCTACAAGTTATGCCGTACATGGTTTAGCACTGTCTTGCTGAAATATGCAAGACCTACTTCGAGAGATGTTTTCTGATTGGGAGCATATATTATTTTAAAATCTCTATATACTGCTCAACATTGATAGTGACTTTCAAGATGTGTAAGGTGCCCATGCATAGGCACAAATGCTGCCCCATACCATCAGAGGAGCAAAGGGTCTGAATTGTGTGCTGATAACAAACTGGGTGGTTCTTTTCTTCTTAAGTCCATAGAACACGGTGTTCGTGACTTCTATTAAAATTTCATTTTTTTGTTTCATTTGACCCACAGAACCACAATGACTTTTAGCCTAGAGAAAATTATGGTGTCTCTTTATTGTGCTGATGTATGGATTCTTCTTTGCATGTTAGAGCTATTTTTAGATTTTATCGTAAACTATATTTAAAGACAATGATATTTGAAAGTATTCCTGAACCCATGCAGTGATTTGCATGACTGAATCATGCCTGTTGTTTATGCAATGTTGCCTGAGAGTCATGAGCATCCATGTCCAGTCATGAGCATCCAATTGACCTTGTCCCTTGTGCACATGGATTTATCCAGACTCTAAGGGTGACATGTGTGAAAGGGTTTTTCACCCTTTTTCTGGCGTACAATGCACCTAACTGAGCTGGCTACGATGTCTAATGCACCTAACGAATGTATTAGGCCCATTGTTCATAAGACTCAACATTTTCTAATGCGCCTAACATGAAGGGGTGTTCTGTGGGCGTTCTAGGGGCGTCGCACCACACTCATAATATTAGAGACATATATGAATATGGTTCGGCAAAACTAGGCGCATTACTGCTCCGATATTCAGACCTATTTCAATGTGGTCTGCTTGAGTCTGAGGAGTCGAAGTGAAGCTAGATTTGTTGTAAGGGGCAAGAATGTCCAATATTTCTCAACCTACACCAGTACATTAATAAAAAGTAATTTATTATAATTTTCAAACTGTATAAAATTTAATTATTTAAATTTAATGAAAAATGTGATCATATAAAATTAATATAAAAATATATAATGTCCCCAAAATATAGAAATATCTGTATTTAAAATTCATAGAATCTAAAACTAATTTTACATTAAATAACCCACTGATTATGTTGTTCAGATTTTTATATTTTAAATTTTTACTACATTAAATTTGAAATGTGTCTTTTCTGCTCTCACCCTTTATTCTGCATACATCAAGAGCAAGCACAGGACAGGTATTGCTGGGATCTGTGATCCTCCAAGCAGGATCAGTACCATAGTTTCTATTCACTGACATGCTATTCTAATGATTTTTCTCTTATTTCCAGTCTGTCTATAACCTTAATACATGTTAGGTGCATTGCTTATGTGCCTAAATTCTGTAATGTGCCTGTCACGGTTCACGCCGCGGTTCCCTGCCTTGGGCCGTCGGCGTGTCGTGCCTTCCTGTGCTTACCTGTCCTGTCCTGTTGCTTCCTGGGGTCCTGTGTGTGCTCTGTTTCCTCTAGGGGCGCGCGCGCTGCAGCTTCCTGTCTTTTATAGGTTACTTGTCTCTGTCTACTTCCTCTTTACCTCTGACCCCTGCTATAAGAGGAAAGTTCCTGCCTCTGCTCTGGGTCAGTTCATTGCAGTCTGTTGCTGTCTCAGCTGCCTCCCATCTTGAGCTCCTCCCAGCATCTCGGGTCTGCTGTTGGAGACTTTAACCCCTGAGATGCTGGTCCAGTGTCTTTGTCATCTGAGCTCCTGGCCGTCTGTCCGTCGTGTCTGTGTCTCCTGTATCCTGGTGTGTTCCTGTCCTGTATGTGCTCTCCTGTTCCTGCCGTGTTCCCTGGTCTGTACCTGATGTGTTACCCGTCCAGTTCCTGCTGTATCCTGTGGTGCTATGTGCGTTTAACCCTCCTGTATCCTGCTGTACATGTTCCTGTGTTCCTGTATTCCCCCGCCTGGATTCCTGTCTTGCACCCCGGCTGTCACCGCAGGTAGCCACGTCAGGGGGAGTGACCTGGGGGTCCCGCAGCCATGTCCATCCCGCTTTGCCCCTTAGACTCCACTCCCTGGCATGGTCCTCCAGCTACCACCTCGCCTGCGGTGATCAGAGGATCCACACCCTGATGTCAGCGGTCGGCGCTTCGGCGTACATCCATCAGCGCCGCACCCTTACAGTGCCTAACACATAGGTGAGGCGCATCCAACTTTACACCATTTATGAACACACAAAATCCACTTTCAACTAGTGTTGAGCGATTACGTTGGCTATCGACATCGGGCGATGGTCGATAGTCGGCCACCATCGATAAGGTTTTCGATAGTGAGCAGTCGATTATGAGCGATGACCATTAAAGTCTATGGGAGAGCAACAACACCTTCATTCTTACACCCAAACAGGGCTGGAAAGCTGGAATTTTAAAAGCCACAACAGCAATGGATACCTGCTACATCTTTTGGCACAACACTAGGCATAAAAGCCACAGAAAAAAAAACACACACCATTCACTATCCCTTCTTGTCCACAGCAGACCCCTTTAAACCCGCATCACCCACAAATTCAAAAAATGCCCGAAGGGA
>JAODAL010084631.1:0-10858 GCA_025379985.1 Phyllomedusa bahiana
TTCCATTTTAAAATGTCCAACATCTTCCAAACTAAGATCACCCCAATGCTCAGCGGGGCAAGGGGATTTTCCGCACTGACCATTTTGGTGGCTTCTTAAAAAATGGCAAATGATGCAGGCTTTTTTCACGCCTCCCTTCGGTGACTCAACACCCCAGGTCCGCACCGCGCTTGTCAGGCCGTTCCACTTTTATACTGCGTAATGGCATGGGGCTGCCCACAACGCTGGACATGTGGAGGAAAATTCCCGTGTTTTGCTACGTCAAAAGGGGGGCCGACTGACCTCAACGCGCCAGGCGGGAACGAAGCAGGGGGCGAATGGCGGAATGCACCCAACCTCGGTTCCCTCAAAGGGAGTCCCAACCCGATATTTTAGAAAATTTTGGACGACAAGGTTAAGAGGTTTTTCAGGGAAGGGATGTGCTCCACCCACCGTCTTTAAAGGGGTCCCGCAGTTTCGACCTTATTTCAAACCACCTTGCTGGGGACGAGGTTCTTGTACCCAGCCAGCGCTCGGGTTCGTTGCGGAAGCCTCCCCAGCACCCGACCTGTTTTGTTGATGGTCTCCAAAACAGATTCATTTCAACACGGCCCGGTTTCCCCTGGGCCATGATCCACCAGAGGGACATTGGGGGAAAGGCCAGCACCCCCCGATTTTGAGAGCACGCCCCGCCTGAAGCCACCGTTACCCCCCAGAACATCCACCCAGCTCACCCCCGGGGCGCACAGAGATATAGCCCTTGGCCGGCCTTCTATCCCTGTGTCTTTTAATGGACTTTGCCGGACACAGAGCGACAACGGCATGAAAATTTTGATGACACATGTGGGCCCGGGCAGGGCGGCTTTTCTGGAAAAGAAATCCTGCTCGGGGATCTGGTATTAGGGGAGGGCAAAGGCCATGACGGGCAGAACCCATCTTGTCCCCCCAGATAAAGGCAAATTTCCCGGGCCAAAAGCCGGCAAGCCCACATTCCTTTTGGCTTTGGGATGGTTTGGGTTTTAAATTTTTCTTCTGCTCCCAAAAATGGTTGACGAAGGGGGCCTTTAAATGGCCGCTATACATGTGCAGGTCAAAAATGTGGAAGGGGGAAGGGGGTAGGTTTTGGTCCTGGGGTCTGGGGGTACTCGGGCGATGGGGGAGGCTGAAGCGGGGTGATCCTTGATCATGACTCTGAGAAACAGGGCGCTAGGAATGCGGTGGGGGCGGAGGGGGAGGCAGAGACAGGGGTGTGACATTTGGTTGGGAAACCCGGGGGCGGGGGTGGCGTTTTTTTGGGCCGTTTCCCTCCATTTCAACTCATCATTCCTGATGTGAAGACATGTTGGGGGTGGTTAAACACCTAAGATTCTTCCCTCTTCTGATGCGTTTACGGCAAAGGTGGCATATGACATCGCTGGGTAAATCAGAGGCTTGCTCGAAAAAAGCCAAGGCTTGAGAGGTCATGGACATTTTCGACGGCGATAAGTGAAGAGCGATGTGTCCGCTGATCGTGGCTGGCGGAATAATCTCAGCGGACTTGTGTGACCGCCCTCTCCCTTTGTGAAGCGGGACCTGTACTCACACTACCCCATCGTCTTCCTCCTCTTCCAGTGATGAAGTGCTCGCAAGCAAAGTCTGCTGAAAAGACCACGTTGGATCCGCAATGTTGTCATCATCATCAACAGCACAGGTGACTTCCTCGTCCTGACATTCTGCATCCTGGAGCTGTGGTCTAAAAGCAACAGGCACTGCAAGGCGTTGCCGAACGCTCAGGATTTTTGCCGATTGACCGGCTTCCTTCTCCTCCTCTGATGGCATCAGCAATTGCTGGATGCAGGTTGCATTAACCACTGAAGAACAGATTGGTGACGCTGTTCATTACTGAGATTCACAGGGCCCTGACCCAGTGATGACAGGCCTGATGGTCTGGAAGTGACGTGGGACCAAAACTTAAATAGAGACAGCGCCCGGCAATTAGCCAATTACCGGCGCACTGTCCCTTTAAAAACTACATGAACGAGCGCGCTGCGCGCGCGCTAGGGGGCGCGCAATGCGCATTCCGGCCAGCAAGGGGACGCGGACCGAACGGGAGCACGGTCAGGTGAGGAGACGGGACGGATGCAGCCACAGGCGGCAGTGGGACCCGCGGCGGCACCCGTCCCCCGCCGGGGACCTGCCGCGGGGGACACGGGTGCGACCGCGGGCCGTGGACCGGACCGCGGCGCAACCCGTTACAGTACCCCCCCCCCTTATACCGCCCCCCCTTTTTCGGAAGCAGAAACCTGAGGAGGAGGTCACGAGTCAGGATGTTTCATTCTGGCGCCCAGGACCACTCCTCGGGGGCGAAGCCCATCCAAACTACGAGGAAGAAGCGCGTCCCTCTGACCGTCTTTAACTCCAAGATGTCCTTTACCTCAAGATGTCGGCGGACTTGGTACTGGGGAAGGAGTTACATTCCTGAGAGAGAAATGGTTCAGGACCAGCGGCTTAAGGAGGGAGGACATGGAATGCGTTTTGGGGTCCGGAGAGATGGAGGCAGGGGATTTTTGTACGTCACCGGGTTAACTGCCGAAGACCTTGAAGGGTCCGAGGCCAGGCCCAAATTTGAACTAGGAACCTTTCAGGCCAGAACCCGAGGAGAGCAAAACTTTGTCCCCTGGGAATGTTGGCGGGTTTTCCCCTTTTTACACCCTTTAGTCTTCATACGGGCGGGCCCCAAGTAGGAAAACTCGCGTCTCCTCCAAGGGGCCTTGATATCCCGAATTTGGGTCTTGACGGGGCACATCTGAATTAGTGGCCAGGGGAAGGGGGGGGTGCGGATGGCGGCCATAGACTAAAAAGAATGGAGAGAGGTTCGCGCCCCGAACGCGGGGGGTTTTGTAGAAAAATTGGGGCCCAAGGGAGCACCCGGGCCCCATTGTCCTGACGCCAGAACAAAGTGACGTAGGTATTCCCCCCAGAATCGGGTTCACCCGTCCCCGCCTTGGATTATATATGTGATAAAAGTCCAGCTTACTTGCAGACGGGGCATTGTCACCCAAAATGGGGAAAAACAATTGGACAGGGGGGTCGGAGACAAGGTAAAGGGAACCCCATGTATCGGAAAACATGTCAAAAGAAATAATGGCTAATTGTGGGCAGCGGCAGGCCAGGAGAGGTACAAGGGAATCTTGGGAAACCCGGCATAACCCCCAGAGCCCCGAATTCCCAGAGGACCCGGAAGATCAGTGAAAAAAAACCATGGCTAGTCCCCCAGGGTTTTCAGCAGGGGGCGGGGAAAGCAGGAACCTGCAGGCCTGGCAGGGGCCCTTTTCCGAGCACATTGATATGCGACGTGAAGTCCTTGACACCTGGCCAGGTGGGCCACCAGAGTGCCGTGAATAAAACGTGGACTTCCTCTCCGGAATGACCGCCAAGAAGAAGGGGCCCCATTCAAACCCCTTTTTCCCGAGTGGGGCGGCACGAAGGTTTGCCATAGGACGTTCTGGAATCTGTGGAGCCACGGAAAAACCCGTTCGGGAGAAATGATTTTGTTGTACACGGGTTCTTCACCGGGCCACGCCCGGGGCACGGAGGGGGGCGTCACCTTGACTTTTTCTCACAGGTCGGAAATGTATGCGAAAGTCAAAGCGTGGGGAAAAAGAGAGACCATGAGCTTGACGAGGGGTTCAAGGGGGGCGTCTGAAGATACAGTAAATTTCCTGTACCTAATATAAATACAAATTGGCTATTTGAACAAAATTTTTTCTGCGCCAAAATGAAAAACAGAATTTAAAAGTTATAGGATAAAAACGGTGGTTTTTTTTACCCAAAAAAATACACCTGCAGTTACCCCAAAAAAATTTTTGGGGATCCCCAATATAAGACAAGGGGCTCTTTGAACAAAAAAACCCGGGGGGTGCTCCAAAAATGCAAAACAGCTATTTAAAAAAGTTATACGGTTAAAGGGAAAAGGGGGGGTTTTTCCCCCAAAGAAATACACCTGCAAGGGTTTCTAGAACCTTTTCTAATCCTTTAAAAAAAGTACAAGGGGGGTTCTTTGAACAAAACTGGGCTGCGCCAAAATGGAAAAAAAGCTATTTAAAAGTTATACGGATAAAAAAAAGGTGGGTTTTGCCCCCAAAGAAAATTTAAAACCCGCAAAATTTACTAGAAAATTTCCCATATCCTAAATAAAATACAAGGTGGCCCCCTTTGAAAAAAAAACTGGGGGTGCGCCAAAGTTAAAAACAGCTACTTTAAAAATTATACGGATTAAAAAGGTTTTGGAAAAAATTTTGGGCCCCCCCAATGAAATAACCCTTTCAGTTACTAAAAAAAATTTTTTTATCCTAATATAAGAAAAAAGGGGCTCTTTAAAAAAAAATGGGGGTGGCGCCCAAGGGAAAAAAAAGCTTTCAAAAAAATATATTGGGTAAGAAAAAGGGTTTTTTTTTGCCCCCATTGAAATACCCCCAACAGTTACTACAAAATTTCTGTAAATTTAAATTTAAGTTCAAGGTGGGTCTTTTGAACAAAACTGGGCCCCCAACAAATTTGAAAAACAGCTTTTTAAAAAATTTAAAAAAAGGGTAATAAAAAGGGGGGTTTTTTCACCAAATTTAAAGCACCTTTGGGACTTACTAGAAAAAATTTCTATATCCTAATATAAAGTACAAAGGGGGCTCTTTTAACAAAAAAATGGGGGTGCGCCAAAGTGAAAAACAGCTATTTTAAAAATTATATGGATAAGGGAAAAAGGGGGGTTTTTTCACAAAAGACAAAACACCTGCAGGGCACTAAAAAAATTTCTGTATTTCCCAAATAAAATACAAAGGGGGCTCTTTGGAAAAAAAAAATGGGGCTGCACCAAAGTTTAAAAAAATGCTATTTAAAAAGTTTTAAAACGGATAAGGGAAAAAGGGGGGGGTTTTTCCCCCAATGGGAAAAAATTTTCCTGCAAATTCCCAAAATATTTTTGTATCCTAATATAACTAAAAAAGGTGGTCTTTTTTGAAACAAAATGGGGGTGGGGCCAAAGGGGAAAAAAAGAGCTATTTAAAAGGGTTTTTAAAAGATAATTTAAAAAGGGGGTTTTTCACCAATGAAATACACCTTTCAGTCATAAAAAATTTTTTGTATCCCAAATTTTAAATACAAGGTTTGGGTTTTTTGAACAAAAAATGGGCTGCGCCAAAATGAAAAATAGCTATTTAAAAAATTATAAAGGATTTTTTAAAAAGGGGGGGTTTTTCACCCAAAAAAATAAACCTGCCTTTACTAAAAATTTTGATCCTAATATAAGTTCAAGGGGCTCTTTTTAATAAAACTTGGGGTTTCGCCAAAGTGGAAAAACAAACTACTTAAAAGTTTAACGGATAAAAAAAAAGAAGGGTTTTTGCACCAATGGGAAAAACACCTGGGGAGTTCTTTGAAAATTTCTGTATTAAAATTTGAGCACAAGGGTTGCTCTTTGAAAACAAAAATGGCCCGCACCAAAGGGGAAAAACACTGCTTAAAAAAGTTTTTATGGATAAGAAGAAGTGGGTTTTGGACCAAAAGAAATTTTCAACCCGGCAGTTACTAAATAATTTTTTTTACCTAAAAATAAGTAAAGGTTTCTCTTTTGAACAAAATGGGCTGTTTCCCAAAATGGAAAAAAAAGTTTTTTTAAAAAGTTATAGGGATAAAAAAAGGTGGGGGTTTTTCACCAAAGAAATAAACCTTTTCAGTCACTAGAAAAATTTCTAAAATCCCAAATAAAAAAGTTTCAAAAAGGGGGCTTTTGAACAAAAATGGCTGCACCAAAGGGAAAAAAAGCTACTTAAAAGTTATACGGATAAGAAAAGGGGGATTTTGCACCAATGAAATACACCTGCATTACTTGAAAAAAAATTTTTATCCTAATATAAGTACAAGGGGCTCTTTGAAAAAAAATGGGCGCGCCAAAAGGGGAAAAAAGCTTTCAAAAGTTTTAAAGGGTAAAGAAAAGGGGTTTTTGGGCCCCTTTAAATACACCAAAAAGTTACACAAAATTTCTTGTTTCAAAAAAAAGTTAAAAGGTTTTGGGTTTTTGAAAAAAAACTGGGCCGCAACAAATTTTAAAAAAACCAGCTGTTTAAAAAATTTTAAAAAGGGTATAAAAAAGGGGGGTTTTTGCACCCAATTTAAAAGAATTTTTCACTTACTAGAAAATTTTCTTTTATCCCAAAATTTTAAATAAAAGGGGCTCTTTGAACAAAACTTGGGGGTCGCGCCCAAAATGAAAAAACAGCTATTTAAAAAATTTTATTGGGTTTAAAAAAAGGTGGGTTTTTCAACCCAAAAGAAATTTTACCTGCATTTACAAGGAAAAATTCTGAAAACCCCAATAATTTTCTAAAAAGGGGGCTCTTTGAACAAAAACTTGGGGGCGGGAAAGTTTAAAAAGAGCTATTTAAAAATTTTTAAAATTTTTAAAAATAATAAAATGTGGGGTTTTGCAAACCCAAAGAAATACACCTTTCAGTCACTAAAAATTTTCCCGTATCCTAATTTTAAATACAAGGTGGTTCTTTTAAAAAAAATGGGTCTGCGCCCAAAATTTTAAAAAAAAGCTATTTAAAAGTTTTACATAATAAAAGGGGGGTTTTTGCAAACCCAAAGAAAAAAAACCCGCAGGCAAATAGAAAAAACTGTATTTCCCAAAAAAATACAAGGGGGGCTCTTTGAATAAAAATTGGGGGTGAGCCAAAGTGAAAAAAAGCTACTTAAAAGTTATACGGAAAAGAAAAAAATGGGGTTTTTTGCCCAAATGAAAAACACCTGCAGTTACTGAAAAATTTCTGTGTTCAAAATTTTTGCACAAAGGTTTTTTCTTTGAAAAAAATGGGGCTGCACCAAAGTGAAAAACAGCTGCTTTAACAATTGTTAGGAAAAAGAAGAGGTTTTTTTTTGAACCAATGAAAAAAACAAAGCAAATTAAATAAAAATTTTTTTTATTTCCCAATATAAGTACAAGGTTGGCCTTTGAACAAAAATTTGGGGGGGGCGGGCCCAAAATAAAAAACAGCTATTTTAAAAATCATAAAGGTAAAAAAAGGGGGTTTTTGCACGAATGGGAAAAACATCCCAAAAAAATTTTCTACAAAATTTCTGTATTCAAATTTAAAATTCAAGGTGGCTCTTTGAAAAAAAAAATTGGGCCCCACCCAAAATGGGAAATTTCAATTTTTTAAAAAAATAAAAATTTTTAAATTTAAAAGGTGGGTTTTGGGCCCCAAAGAAAATACAACTTTTTGTTACTAGAAAATTTCTGAAACCCCAAAAATAAGTACAAGGTTTGGGGTCTTTTGAAACAAAACTGGGGCTTTTCTCCAAAGGCAAAACCAGCTATATTTAAAAATTATACGGATAAGGAAAGGGGGGGTTTTGCACCAATGAAAATTTCACCTGCAGTTACTAGAACATTTCTGTTCCTAATATAAGTACAAGGGGGCTTTTGAACAAAAAATGGGCCCGCCCCCAAAGTGAAAAAAAAAAGCTATTGAAAAAGTTTTACAGATAAGAAAAGGTGGGGTTTTTCCCCCAAGGAAAAATTTCACCTGCAGTTATAGAAAAATTTTTGTAAACCTAAAAATAAAAAAACAAAGGGGGCCCCTTTGAACCAAAAAATGGGTGCGCCAAATTTAAAAAGGGGGTTAATTTAAAAGGTTAAAAAAGAAATAAATGTGGGTTTTTTTTTACCAAAGAAATCCCCCTGCAGGTTTACAAAAAGAATTTCTTTTCCTAATATAAGTACAAAGGGGGGTTCTTTGGAAAAAAAACTGGGCTGCGCCAAAGTTTAAAGGGGAAAGGGTATTTTTTTAAAGTTATTTTCGGAAAAAAAAAAGTTGGGTTTTTGCACCAATGAAATAAAACCCGCCGTTCCCTAGAAAAAAATTTTTTGGGCTCCCCAATATAAGTACAATGGTTTGGGTCTTTGAAAAAAAACTGGGCTGCGCCAAATGAAAAGAAAAAAAAGCTACTTAAAAATTTTACGGATAAGAAAAAAATGGGGTTTTTTCCCCCAATTAAAAAACCCTGCAAGTTACTAGAAAAAATTTTTGTATCCCAAATAAAAAAACAAGGGGGCTCTTTTTTAACATATTGGGCGCGCCAAAGGGAAAAACAGCTATTCAAAAGAAAAATGGATAAGAAAAGGATTTTTTTGCACCACAAAATACACCAAAAGTTTTTACAAATTTCTTTTTTTATTTAAATTTAAAATTCCCGGGGGCTCTTTTGAACACAACTGGGCCGAAACAAATTGAAAAAACACTGCAAATCACAAAAAAAAATTTCTGTTCCTAATTTTAAAATAAAGGTGGTTTTTTTGAAAAAAAAACGGTGGCTACCAAAAAAGAAAAACAGCTATTTAAAAGTTAAAGCGATAAAAAAAGGGGGGTTTTGCAACCCAAAGAAATTAAACCTTTCAGTCACTAGAAAAATTTTTTGTATCCTAATAAAAGTAAAGGGTGGTCTTTAAACCAAAAATGGGCTGCGCCAAAATGAAAAAAAAGCTACTTAAAAGTTTTTACGGATTTAAATAAAGGTGGGTTTTTGCACCAAAAGAAATACCCCCTGCAGTTTCTAAAAATTTTTGTATTCAAATTTGAGTACAAAAGGGGGCTCTTTTAAAAAAAATGGGCCGCACCAAACTGAAAAAAACAGCTTAAATTTTAAAAGTTTAAAAGGATAAAAAAAAGGTGGTTTTGCACCAATGAAAATGACCTGAGTTACTAAAAATTCTGTATCCTAAATAAGACAAGGGGGCTCTTTGAACAAAACTGGGCGGGGCCAAAAATGAAAAACATTATTTAAACGTTAAACGATAAGAAAAGGTGGGTTTTTCACGAATGAAAATACCTTTCAATTACTAAAAATTTCTGTATCCTAAGTAAGACAAGGTGGGTTTTGAACAAAAAACTGGGCCGGTTAAGTGAAAAACACTATTTAAAAAATTTTTGCGGATAAGAAAAAGGTAGTTTTTTTTAACAATAAAATAACCAACGATACACAAAAATTTTTTTTATTAAAATTTTGACAAGTGGGGACTTTTAACAAACTGGGCCCCCACCAAAAAATGAAAAACCCGCAAATTTAAAAGTTAAAAGGTAAAAAAAAGGGGGTTTTGCACCAAAAATGCACCTAGTTTATAGAAAATTTTTGATCCCAATATAATAAAAGTGGCTATCTAACAAAAATTTTGCTGCGCCAAATTAAAAACAGCTATTTAAAAGTTAAGGGTAAGAAACGTGGTTTTTCACCAAAAAAAATACCTTTCAGTTCTAGAAAAAATTTTTGTATCCTAATATAAGTACAAGGTGGGTCTTTGAAAACACTGGGCTGCTCCCAAAAAGCAAAAAAGGCTTTTAAAAGTTAACGGAAAGGAAAGGTGGATTTTCCCCCAAAGAAATACACCTGCATTTTAAAACATTCTGTATCCCAATAAAGTACAAGGGGTGGTTTTTGAAAAAAATGGGCTGCGCCCAAAATGAAAAAAGGCTATTTAAAAAGTTATACGGAAATAAAAGGAATGGTTTTGCACCCAAAGAAATAACCTGCATCATAGAAAATTTCTGTATCCTAATATAAGTACAAGGTGGCTCTTTGAAAAAAACCGGGCTGCGCCAAAGGGAAAAACAGCTATTCAAAAGATATATGGATAAGAAAAGTTGGTTTTTGCACCATTGAAATACACCAGCAGTTACTACAAAATTTCTGTATTCAAATTTAAAATCAAGGTGCTCTTTAACAAAACTGGGGTGCAACAAATGAAATACACTATTTAAAAATTAAAAGGAAAAAAAGGGGGGTTTTTTCACCAATGAAATGCACTTGCAGTTACTAGAAAATTTCTTATCCTAATATAAGTACAAGGGTTTTGGGTTTTGAACAAAACGGGGTCGCCAAAGTGAAAACAGCTATTTAAAAATTATAAATAAAAAAAAGGTGGATTTTTTTTTTCACCAAAAAACAACACCTCAGCACAGAATAAATTTTTGTATCCAATTAAGTAAAGGGGGGTCTTTGAACAAAACTGGGCTGCCCAAAGTGAAAAAAAAAGCTATTTAAAAGTTATCGATAATAAAAGGGGGTTTTGCACCAATGAAATAAACCGCAGTCATAGAAAATTTCTGTATCCTAATATAAGACAAGGGGCTCTTTGAACAAAACTGGGCTGCGCCAAAGTGAAAAACGCTATTTAAAAAATTATACGGGTAAGAAAGGTGGTTTGACCAAGAAATACACCTGCAGTTACTAGAAAATTTTTTTATCCTAATATAAATCAAGGTGGCTCTTTTAACAAAATGCGGCCAAAGGGGGAAAAAAAAGTATTTAAAAGATATTGGATTAAAAAAGTGGGTTTTTTTTTCACCACTGAAATCACAAAGTTTTTAAAAACCCAAAATTTTTTGTATTCAAATTTTAAATACAAGTGCCTCTTTTGAACAAAAGGGCCGCAATAAAATTTAAATCGCTATTAAAAATTTTAAAAATAAAAAAAGGGGAGTTTTGCACCCAAAGAAATCCCCTTTCAGTTACTACAAAATTTCTGTTCCAATAAAGTACAAAGGTGGTCTTTAAAAAACTGGGGTGCGAAAAGTGAAAAACAGCATTTAAAAGTTTATGATAAAAAAAGGTGGTTTTGCACCAAACATACACCTTCAGTATAAAAATTTCGATCCTAATATAAGACAAGTTTGGTCTTTTAAAAAATGGGCTCACCAAAGTGAAAAACTGCTATTTAAAAGTTTACGATAAGAAAAGGGGGGGTTTTGCACCCAATGAAAAACACCTGCATTACTAAAAATTTCTGTATCCTAAAAATAACTACAAAAGGTGGCTCTTTGAACAAAACTGGCTCGCCAAAGGAAAA
>JAODAL010084632.1:0-10858 GCA_025379985.1 Phyllomedusa bahiana
CCCCCCAGCGCGGCAACCCGCCCCGCCCGACCCCCGCAGACGCGGCCAAACGCACCCGCCTCGCCCCCTGCAGAGGCGGCAAACGCCCCGCCTCGCCCCCTGCAGAGGCGGCAAACGCCCCGCCTCGCCCCCTGCAGAGGCGGCAAACGCCCCGCCTCGCCCCCTGCAGAGGCGGCAAACGCCCGCCGCGCCCCCGCAGAGAGGCGGCAAACGCCCCGCCGCGCCCGCCGCAGAGGCGGCAAACCCCCGCCCGCCCCCTGCAGAGGCGGCAAACGCCCCGCCCCGCCCCCGCAGAGGCGGCAAGCGCCCCGCCCGGCCCCCCGCACAATGCGGCAAGCGCCCCGCCCCCCCGCACAATGCGGCAAGCGCCCCGCCCGGCCCCCCCGCCCCGAGGCGGCAAACGCCCCGCCCCGCGGCGGCAAACGCCCCGCCCCCTGCAGAGGCGGCAAACGCCCCGCCTCGCCCCCTGCAGAGGCGGCAAACGCCCCGCCCCCCTCAGGACTTTCTGCACAACTTGCTGATCTCCCAACAGGTGTTGGATCTCTGAGTCGCCCAATACATTTAGGGGATCAATGTGAATTGGGATTAAACCGTCCTCCTCATCCTGCTCTTCACATTGTGACCTCATGAAACAGAGACAACACCTTACAATAGATGAGCAGGACCTCATTGCCAGGCTCCAAGGAGGACACTCTCGGATGGAAGTGCCCACTGAGCTTAGAGTGATTTGACCTGCTGATGACAGAGTATTGAACACATCCCCAATTTTCTAAGTAAATCTAAAGTTGCGATGGACATGGAATTCTCCCCAGATGTCGGCAACAACCTGACCAATCCCCACAGGCAAAGAAATCCAACCACAGACGTCCATAAATAATGTGCAATAATGAGAAATGATGAAGGGAGAAAGTATTGAACGCACTTCCTGAAATGCATCGGATACTTGCTGCAGAAGCCTTTGCTGGTGCCGACGCCTCCTGTATGGAGTCGCCTGCATTGCCCGGGTGGGATCACGGCCCATTCTTCCACACAAACACTCTTCACATCCGGAAGCTTCCATGGGCTTTCATTACTCTGATACAATTAAAGCCCACATGTATGAAAACGGTCTCTGCCAACAGGACTGTGGAGTCACTAAGCCAAAGCTCCGACTCCTCAGTTTCCCAGTCTCCCTCATACTCGGCACAAGTGATGACATCTGGATTTTTGTCACCATATCATACAATAATCAAGCTATTCAGGTAGAACAGACACTGACAAGCAAAAGGGTAACAATGTTCGGCCCTTGTGACTTCCAGGCTCCATCTCACCGTCCACTACAGCTTTGTACATGAGACTCCAACATGTTATAGACAATCCTCTCACCGAACTTATACATCAATGTGACCTGCAAGGATTTAGCATCTGCTCAGTTCTGCAGATTCTTTCCTGTAACTGCATTGTTACGGTTTTGCTCCTAGTATTAGTATTTGGTGACCCCCCCTTTGGCTTTCAGCTCCGCCTGAATCCTTCTGGGCTTTGGATCAGATTCAAGCAGGTCTCGTCCACAATCTGCTCCCAGGTCTCTCCTCCGCGTCCCCAATGTTGGTGCAGACTGGACCTGGGTGTGACTCCAGCTTTGTCTTCTCCTCTCCCCACAAGTTTTGGGATTGGTTAAAGGTTCTGGGGACTGTGGGGCCGATCCACGACTCTACCTCATGGTCACTGACCCCTTCCTTCTCCACCTTGACGTCTGCTCCAGGTCGTTGTCCTGCTGGACACTGTCGTCCTCTTCATCCCCCATAGTCCTCGAGTGGATGAAGTGACTCATCTTGTAGGAGCCTCACATAGAGCTCAGCATTGAGGTCACCATCCATCCTGGTCAAGTCTCCACCATCTGTGGCTGTGATCCCTCCCCATATCCTCAGGCTCCTCCCCTGATCCAGACAGTTCCTCCATCCCTCGCTCTATTCGCCCCTTCTCTCTTGGTTCTTCCCATTCCCCCCCCATCAGAGCCCGGTCTATGGACTTCCATCTCTCTCTCCGTTCGCCTCTTCTCCCTTGGTTCTTCCCATTCCCCCCCATCAACCCGTCTTTTTGACTTCCATCCCCTCCGCTCCGTTCACCCCTTCTCCCTTGGTTTCTTTCCCATTCCCCCCATCAGAGCCCGGTCTATTGACTTTCCCTCTCTCGCTCCCCTTCCACTCCTTCTCCCTTGGTCCTTCCCATTTCCCCCATCAGAGCCCGGTCTATTGACTTCCATCTCTCCGTTCTCCCCTTCTCCCTTGGTTCTTCCCATTCCCCCCCATCAGAGCCCGGTCTATTGACTTCCATCTCTCGCTCCGTTCGCCCTTTCTCCCTTGGTTCTTCCCATTCCCCCATCCGAGCCCGGTCTATTGTCTTTCATCTCTCGCTCCGTTTCGCCCCTTCTCCTGGTTCGTCCCATTTTCCCCCCCCCATCAGAGCCCGGTCAATTGGAACTTCCATCTCTCTCGCTCCTGTTCGCCCCTCTTCTCCCTTGTTTTCTCCCATTCCCCCCAATCAGAGCCCGGTCTATTGACTTTCATCTCTCGCCCTGTTCGCCCTTCTCCCTTGGTTCTTCCCATTCCCCCCCATCAGAGCCCGGTCTATTGACTTCCATCTCTCGCTACGCGCCCGTTCATCTTGTCTTCCCTTTCCCCTTGGTTTTTTCCCATTCTCTCCATAAGAGCCCGTCTATTGACTTTCATCTCTCGCTCCGTTCGCCCTCTTCTCCCCCTTTTGGTTCTTCCCATTCCCCCCCATCAGAGCCCGGTCTATTGACTTTCATCTCTCCCCGTTCGCGCATGCTTCCTTGGTTCTTCCCATTCCTCCCATCAAAGCCCGGTCTATTGACTTCCATCTCTCACACCGTTCGTCTCTTCTTCCTTGGTTCTTCCCATTCCCCCCATCAGAGCCCGGTCTATTGACTTCCATCTCTCACACCGTTCGCCTCTTCTTCCTTGGTTCTTCCCATTCCCCCCATCAGAGCCCGGTCTATTGACTTCCATCTCTCACACCGTTCGCCTCTTCTTCCTTGGTTCTTCCCATTCCCCCCCTCAGAGGGCCCGGTCTATTGACTTCCATCAATCACACCGTTCGCCTCTTCTTCCTTGGTTCTTCCCATTCCCCCCCATCAGAGCCCTGTCTATTCACTTTCATCTCTCCCCGTTCGCCCCTTCTCCCTTGGTTCTTCCCATTGGGTCCCACAAAGCCCGGGCTATTGACTTCCATCTCCACACCTTTCGCCTCTTTTTCCCCTTGGTTTTTCCCCTTCCCCCCCATAAAGACCCGGCCCTTTTGATTTCCCCCCCCCATCTCTCCTCCTTTTTCCCCTTTGGTTCTTCCCTTCCCCCCATCAACCCCGGGCTATTGACTTTCATCTTTTCCTCCTTCCCCCTTTGGGTTCTTCCCACCCCCCCCACCCAGAGCCCGGCCCTTTTTAACTTTAAATCCCCCTCGCTCCTGTTTTTTCCTTTTTTTCGCCCTTTTCCCTTTTGTAAACTCTTTGCCGACGTTCTTATGAGGAGATTAATTCCCTCCCCCCTTTTTTTTTGGGGCCCCTCATTCAAGACCTTGAAAAGGGCCCCCGGGTTTGCTTGCATGGATTTCCCTGGGACCCCTCACTCTTACGAAGCCTATGACCGCCTCCACTGCTTGTTTTAGCCCCAGAACGGGATCGCCCCCTGTATGACGACGGAAAAACTCAAGACATCACCATGGGATTTCCCGGGTTCCCGGGCCCCGGCGCATGAAAACTGGGGCACTTTCGGCTCCCCGCGCCCCCTGATTATACCGTCAAACAGCTTTTTTTTAACAGCGCAGCCCGGGCTGAGGACAGACCCTCGGGCCCACGCATTTTTCCGGGCCCCCCTTTTGGAGCCCCGGGGGTCCCCCGGGCCCGGGGGCCCGCCGCTCCCGCCCGCCGCCCCCCCGCCTTTCCCGGACTGGCCGCGGTAAACGGGGCCGCGACCGGGAGGAGAGCCCCGCCGTGCTCGGCCCCTTTAAACCCCCGCGCCCCAGCTGTAAACCCGGGAAAATCCCGCCTGGGAAACGCGCCCCTCGTGCCCCCCCGCCCCCCCCTGCAAGGGGCTGCCAGGAGACCGAGGGCAGGTCGTGAGGAGAAACCCGGGGGCCCCCCCCCCTGCATGGGGACCACAGTAAGGGGGCACTGGGCTCACATCAGAGGGGGGACAAAAAGGGGGAAAACGGGCCCAGCCCTTTTCCTACCCCCCACACAGGGCGGGGAAAACGGGGGGGGGGGCCCCCCTCGCCGACCAACTGAGGCGAGCAAGGAAAACCCCGCCTCCCAGTGCAGCAGCACGTGGGGAAAACACTCGGGCCAACACCATCCGGCCACTTTTTACCCCCGGGCCCCTTTCCAGCACCTAGAGTAAAAGGGGGCTGCGGCCTCCCTCCCAAAAGGGGCCCCCTAAAATCTCCCTGAGGGAGAAGTCCCTGCTTCGCACCCCCAAAAAAACCCCGGAAAGCAGGCCAAACCAACGACGCCCCAGCCAAAATGGCGTCTTCTAGCCACATCCCACCCAGAAAGGGAAGGAAAAGGGGAGCAAAGCGGGCAGAAAGCAGGAGAGCGACAGAGCTCACAGTTTCCCCCCCCAGCCCTACTCCAGGACACTGCTGTTTAATCTCCCCTTTTTGGTTAAAAAGCTGCTTGCCACAAAAGTTAGAGACAAAAAAGCCCCAATTTACAGGGGGGGCCCAAAAAACCACAAAACCAACCTCTATGCAGAAACTACAAAAAACGTGCAAGCACACCCGCCCCCCCCCCCGGAAAAAGGGGAACGGAAAAAATAAATGCCCTTTGGAGACAGAAAACAGAAACCCGAACGCCCGCCTGAAGCTATGCCCCCGGGCCCAAAATTGTGCAGAAAACCGAATTGAAGACCTTAAAGAATCGTCCAAAACGGAGCAACTTGGGGCTTGGTGGGCCCCCTAAAAATGTTCAACAGCGCGACCCCTCCAACCCCTATCCCAAAGGGGAAAGTTTCCCAGCCGCCCGGGAAACCGCCCAAAAGTTGCCGAAAACCCGAATCCACCGAGGGGGAAACCCAAAAAGGGTCCCCCTCCCAAAAGCACCAAGCCCCCAAAAAGACAGGGGAATTGGGAACTTTGATCATAAATTCCGGCCCTTTAATAAAAACCCCGAGTTTCCCTGAGAGCCTATCGGGGCTTAAAAAGGGCCATTTCTCCTCCGGGGTCAAAAATTTCTACTTTTTAAAAGGACTTCTCAGCTGAGTAATCGCAGAGAGGGCGAGCTTTCAGTGGAAAATGCAAAACCCCTCTTCCAGGGAAAGATCAGTTTCCCAGATCCTCTATCCCCCCAAACCCCTCAAATACTTGACCCAAGGGCCCCTCCGAGACTTTTCTTTTCAGCAGGGGAAGCAGAAGAGGGTCTAAAGATTTCTTAGCCCTGGGGGGTGATCCCCCTCTACAGAAACAACCAAAACATCGGAAAAAAAGAACCGATCAACTCCCCGCGACTAAAAGGCCCCACTTCCACCTGTCACCTTCTAAAATGGACCAAAAAACCCAACGGGTCACTGCCCAATAAAAAGGGAAAACAGGAACAGGAAACGGACCCCTTTTGGTCTCGCTAAACCGTCCCCAGAACCTCCCCCTTTTTCCCCCAAAGGAATCCGGGGGCCCCGGAAAAAGGGGAAAACAGGGGCATTAAATTTCCGGGACTGGGGGCGGTCGACCCATCCACCGTCGGGACCCTTTTTCCCGGGTTTTGGGATTGTTTCCCTTTGATTTTTGGCCCGGGGCCCCAACCCCGAAAAAGGGGGCAGTAATTTTATTTTCTTTTAAAAAAGGGGCCCTTCTGCCCCTTCCCTTGTTTGGGCAATTTTATCGTAAAAGCGCCCAAATAAACCCAAAAAAGTATCTCTAAATTTTTCAAAATTTGGTTTTTGCCGGGGGTGAGGGGGGGCATTGCCCAGTGAAAATTGAAATTTTGTTTTACCCACGCTCCCCATGCTGAAAAAAAAAAGGGAAGTCTTTCCAACGCATTGGGGGAGGGGTAATGAAGGGGCCCTCCCCCCGGCGTAAATTTCCAAACCCCTTTTGGCCACAGACAGGGGGTTAATTGGCCTCTTCCCACCCCCTTTTTAATTTTAAATGGGTTTTACTTATTTTATTGTTGGTGCCTTTCCCCTTTTTTTTTTTTTTTTTCTTTTTTTTTTTTTTTTTTTTTTTCCTTCTCTATCCTCCCCTTGCTTTTTTTACAAATAGCAGCTTGAAGCTCCCCGTTTTTGGAAATGGACAGTTTTGCCCCCTTTTTCTCGGGTGCCTACCCACGGCTCTTCCATCAAAGAGGCATTTTATGGGGAAGGGTCCTCTTGGAACATAAAGGGGCTCCGCTCCCCAAAAAGCGGATGAAGGTGATCCGCCTTTAAAAAGGCTTCGTCCCATGTGGGCCTTCGCGGGTTTCCCGCACTTAAAGGTCGATGTTTATAAGGCCCAGGGGGGAAAGCTGGGGGTGGGACATTTTTTTGGGTCTCCCTCGAAAGGGCAAAGCGGGGGCATTCCCCCCAAAACCCAAAAAAATTTCCCTTTTTTTGAACGGTGTCACATCCCCCATATGCCGAAGGAAAGCCCTTCCCACCCTGGTTATCAAGGGGGGGGGATATGCCCTTTTATATCTTCAACGGGGGGGCCCCCAAGGGCCCAAAACGGGTATTTTTTAAAGAGCTAAAGAAAAGGATCGGCGTGTTTCAGACGCAATGCCAGTTTCATTGGATTTTATATGAAGCGTTTTTTGATCTGGGGGGGGAATAAAGGGGTGGGTCAACATCACACACGGGGCGGGAGTCCCAAAACCCCCAAAGGGCAGGGGGTACTGCAACATCTCGTTGTTTCTTTTAGCCTCCATGCTGCTGGAGGGAAGGGGAACCCTTAAGGGACCGTTTTTTTTTTTTTTTAATTTTTTTTTTAAAAAACTCCCTCCCCGGGAAAAACCAATCAGGGTTCAAGGCTGGACCACCTTCGGTCTCGGATCCCCTTAAATCCAAAATTGAAGCCCAAAAAATTTTTAAAGACAGGGCTTTCGGCCCAAATCTCCGATCCCCCGTAGATCTGGCAGAACCCTTTTCCCAAGGGGGTTCAGACTTCAAAAGGAAAATTTCCCCCTCCTACCTCGCAGGGCAATTTGTTTTTTCAGAGACGGTTAGGGAAAGGTTGGAAAAGACTTTTGCCCTCTGATAACTCCACACAACAAAACACCCGTCCCCCTATTGGATGGGCTGCGAAAGCAGTACTCAGAGGAAGGATTATTTCCCCACCCCCGGTATACAAAAGAGTTTAGGGGAAACTTATTTAAAACATCGGAGAAAGTTAGGGAGACTAACCCCAAACCTTTTTTGGGGGTAGCTCCAGGGCCCAGAAAGAATTGGGAGAAGGCCCGGAAAAGAGTTTTTAAATTTTTTGGCAGAGCGAAAGGAAAGGTACAAGGAACACTTCCAATTTCCCCCCTTTTCAGGTTTTGGGAAAAAAATCCGGGGAAAATCCTTTTTCCCCCTTTCCGAAGGGCTTATAAAAATAAACCCCTAACCAAGCCCTTTTTACCCGGAGGCCCCCTTAAACACACTGAACCCCCGCCCGGGGTCAATGAACCTCACAATATTACGCTAAAACTGACTCCTCTGGGGGGGGGACAAATGCAGGGGGAGGAGGGGCAACGATTTTCCCTTTTGAGAATTAAATTTGCCGCGGGCCCATTTAGAAACCCTTCCCAAAAAAAGGAACTGAAAGCAGGGGATAACCGAGGAGGAGGTCAAGGTTGGCCAAAATTTGCCCCTTGGAAAAAAAAGGGAAGGCCCCGGACCCCACGGGTTTTTTGGGGGGGAAAATACAAAATCCCGAATGACAGAAATTTCCCCCCCCCTCACTGAAAACTATAAACCCGATACGCAAAAAACCGGACTAAGCGCCCCGAATCAAAAAATGCCCATATCAAAAAATTTTTCCCAAAGAAAAAGGGAAAAGGGCCCCCTGCTGCCCCCATCCTAAAAGGCCCTATCCCTTAAAAGATATTGATTTAAAAGAAATTTTCTCTAAGATACTGGGCCCACCCCCCTTTCCACTTTTTTGCCCCCACTGATAGACCCCCCCCAGAGGGGCTTCATCAAGGGGCGAGCAGCGGTGGGAACATCCGGGAAAGGGAACCCTTTCGTCTTTGGGGAGAATCCGCACCTCCCCTTTCCAAGAACACCTATATTGTTCCTTGGCCAGAAAAGGCCTTTGATAACGTCCGCTGGGGTTGGCCCTTTGGATTTTCTGGGCTCCCGGGGATCACGGGGCGTTTAAGGGCTTTCCTTACTGCCCTCTAACGAAACCCCGAAAGGCAAAAAAACACACACCTGGGTTCCTCTCTCCAAAAAATTTTTCCTTCAAAAAGGGTACAAAAGGCAGGGATGCCCCCTTGTCCCTTTTTTCTTTTTAATCTGGGATTTTGGGAACCCCCAAACGGATTTTTCCGAGGACTCCGAAACCCTTTTTTAAAGGGAATACGAATAGGGGACAAAGAGGGGAAAACTGCTTTTATTTTCCGACGACCTAATATTGTTTTATGGCCCGAAACCCCCCGAAAAACACCCCCCCCCATGTAGCTTCCCTGCAACATTTCGGCCCTTATCATTTTTATAAAGTAAATTTATCTAAAAGCGAGCTACAGAAATTTTTGGACAAAAAGATTCTCTAGGTCCCCAAAAGGGCTAGTTGGGGTTTGGGCCCTATCCCCGGGCCCCGGTTTTCTTACTTTTTTGGGGGATCAAGATTGGGCAGGAAATCCCGGGCTTGATGACAAAATTAAAAATCCCACCTCTCATTGAAGAATTTTTCCCCAAAACCCTTTTGGGGATGGGCTACGTTTCCGTTTTCTCTGAGCGGGAAAAGGGCCAAGCCAAAAAATGGTCGCTTCCCCCCAAATTACTATACCCCCTGCAGGGCCCCCCCCTTTTTCCCAAGCAACGGCCCAAAAAAAAATCAACTCATTTTTTCCCAAAATTTATTTTTTTGGGGAGGGAAAAAGGGCCCCGCATTGCTCTCCACAATTAATAAAGCCGGGCAGGGGGGGGAAATTTAATCCCCGGATGTTAGGGGTATAATCTGCATTTTGGCCCACACATGCTCGATTGGTTGGGGGGCCGATCTCCCCTTCTCGAACTTTGGAAAATTTGAGAGGGAACTGATGTCCCCGTGGGAAACCCCCAAGCTCTGTTTTCCCCACTAGATACCCCCCAAACTCCCCCCCTCTTTAAAAGTTGCCCCCTTTCTAGGGGCACGATTTTGGGGTGGGAAGGGGCTGAGGAAACGCTTAGGCCCTTTTCCCTTTGCCCATCTCCAAAGACGCCTATATGGGAAACACCCCAAATTTCCCCCGGGGAAGAGCAACCCGATGTTTTTGTAAATGGGGGGAGCGTGGCTTATAACAGTGGGGCATTTATGCACCCGCAGCAACACAGAAAGGCTGAGGCCTTTGGGAAAAAAATTGAGAAGTTCTTTACAGGGTTCACATCTCTTGGCCCCCCTATCAACTCTTTTATTTCTTAAAGGGAGACACGAATGTCCCCCAAGGGGACCATCCCCCCAAAATTTTTGACAGGGTTTTTCACCACACACAAAAGGGTTCGTGCTCCCCGGCCCGGGGCTTTTTTGCCGAATGAAAAGGGGGGTGCAGAAAAACGGTCGCTTCACAGGGATTCCACAAATTTGGGGTCGCCGACTGGGGAATGACCAAAACCCCGAAACCGATCCCCCAAGGGTTTTTGTGGGCCCAAATTTAAAAATATTAAACGCGAAACCTTTCGTGAAACTTATTTTAAGTTTAACATAATTTCCATCTACGCTTTTAATCTCCCCCCCCCCCCAAAAATTTTCCCCCGATGATTGCAACATTTTCCCAAGTGTGGCGGGTACAAAACGGATCTAGGCATGGCTTTTGGGAAAGTAAACTTTTCACAGATCTACTGGGGAAAACGCCTCCAAAAAAATTAAAAATTTTTTCTTTACTTTGGGGGCCGCCCAAAAACATTTTTGACTTTTGATTTTTCATTTTCCCAGGGCCCCGGACCCTGGGAACGAGGGGGAGGGCCAGGGGGTCCCTTACACCCCACTGGGTATCCCGGAATAAATTTATAAACGCCCCTTTTCGGCAAAGAAACCACCCGCAGTCTTGGCTAAAGCCACTCTCCCCGTCCCTCTCCGGGGTAATGAAACACTAGAGGGACACCCATAGCGGACAGGCTAGAAACTTTAAAAAACAAAAAGGAACCCGACCAAGGGGTTTCTTTTAGGGGTGGAGAACCTTTAAAAAGTCGCTTTTCTCCGACAGGGAGATTTAGGGCTCCCCATGCAGGGTTCAAGTAAAACAGGATGGTACTGCAAGGGGGGGGTCAGGGGCACGCGGGAAAAATTGCAGGTGTTAATACTGCAGCTAAACCCCCACCAATTTAAATAGTTAAAGATTTCTCAGGGGAAAGGGGGAAAGGGCGAATACGCATGTTTTTTAACAGTTATTTTGTTTTTTTATATTTATTATGCTTTTTTTTCGTATGCTAAGTTCTTATACTCTTTATGTGATGTTTTCCCTACCTCAGGGACATGGCCTTTTTGACTTTTCAAAAACATATACGAATATTGTAACATTCAGAGATTTATGATTGTTTTTTGAAAAACAAAAAAAATACGTTTTTAAAAAAAAAAAAAAAAAAAAAAAAAAACATCAGCCTTAAAATTACAGCTTTGGGGGGAAAGGGTCCTTTCCCAAAGGACAATGACCCGAAGCTGCGCCAAACGGTACAAAGTTGTTTAGGAAACCCAAATTTATGTTTTGGAGAGGGGA
>JAODAL010084633.1:0-10857 GCA_025379985.1 Phyllomedusa bahiana
TAATAAGAAAAATACAGCAATGGTTTATCTGATTTTAAAACTAAATGGGTTTTTTAAAATATAATATTTTTAGGCTATTGCACAAGGGGAAATTTTTGGGCAGCATTTTTACGCATATTTTGCGCTCTAATATGGGCGAGATGCTTTCGAAAAAACGGTAATCCCCTAAATTCTCAAAAAAAGGGGAAAAATATGAAATTAAGCCTCGAACCCCCCGTACAAAACGATCCCTAAAATTTTACCGCGGGGAGATAATTGGGCATGTACAATTATTCCGGGGAATTTTGCGCCGCGAGCAATAAATGTCTTTGGGGGGCCGGGGGAGTTTTTTCGCGTAAATTTTCCGACTCCCCCAAAAAACACAAAACGCCGCACATACGGTACGCGCCGCATACATCCCTGTTAACAAAACCCTTAAAACTAAAGGGCCCGCAATATAAACAATGCACATAAAACCCCCAAATAAATTTTTAATGAAAACCCATTAAATCCCTTTAAAAATTTTCCCCACAAATAAAAAAGGTTAAAAAAAAAGTCTTAGCTTCTTGTTTTCCAAATTCCCCTTTTTCAATTTAAAATACATCTGTAAAAAAGCTCCAAATTTAACCCCTTAAAAAAAGCCCCTTTTGAGCATTGCCCGAGTGGTAGAAAAAATCTTGAAAATATATTTTTTTTTGCAAATTTTCTGCAAATTTTAGATATTGGCCTAAATTCTATTATTTTTTTTGCCAGTACTAGGGCCCCCACTCTTACCTGATATATAGGTGTTGCCTATATGTTTCATATGGACAACTAAAAAAAAAACTTAAATAAAAATAAATGGGAAAAAATTTATGGAAGGGTGTGGGATTGAAACTTTCACGGGTCCACATATCAGATGCCTCTGCAAAATACACAACAAATAAAACAAATTTAAAGTATTTTAAAAATATAGAAAAAAACAACCCTTTACTACAATGGGGTTTGTTGGGTTTCCATCTTGGTGTCCGTCGTCGTTCCAGTTGCACTATTTCTTCCATTATTCTCAGCAAAATTTGCGACGAAGGTTCCAACGCAAGTGTGAACCTAACCTAAAGCTTGTCTTCTCCTTTGAGGCTAATATAAACAAGTAGAGCTAAAAAAAGTTTTAATATAGAGACTGAAACCCGGGTTAGCACCTGAGCCCAGGGTAAAAAAAAGGGCCCCCAAAATTCACATGGATTTAAACATAAAACTTAAAAAAAAAATTTTGGATCCAAAAAAAAGGGTGCAACGATCGGATCCTAAAACAGTTTCCCAAAACATACCCAAAATGCAGCTTCGTTTTGGATACGGGGTTGGGATGCACAGGAAACGGGAAACCCAAGTTTTTTATAGGGCCCCCTTCTTTCCCTCTTTGGACCAAGAATTTACAATTTTTAAAACGGGCGGTTTCCCAAAAGACGGAGTAAAAACACTCCCTCGGCCCATCACTCCTTAATGCCAATGCGGGTTTTTTAGTAAAAAGCAATGTAAATCACACTCTAAGTAAATTTTGATACGTGTTTTTGGGTTTCCCCTTTTGGGGGCTGACAGACGGAACACAACCCCGGGCCCTGTGAAAAATACCCTTAGATTTAAACAATATTTTATGAAAAAAACACCTGGAGCTAGTAAATATATTTTAAAATAATAGAAAATTGAAATTTCATAAATTAAAAACCCTAAACACAAATTTAAAAAAAAGCACAAATGGGTTTAAAGGGGAACAGTGAATAAGGCAAAAAATATTTAATGATGGAAAAAATATATATTCAAGTAAATTTTTGGGAAACACGAAATTTGAAAAAGTTCAAAGTCAAGTGAATAAAACATGACAACAATCATAATCAGAGCAATTAAAGTGCTAAATAAATAAACTGCATGCATAAACAAGAAAATACTAATCCTAAAATAAAGGGAAAGTGCAAAAAAACCCAATTTTTAAATTGCCAAAAAATACAAAGAGTAAGTGAAAAATTTTTATAACCAAAGGCCCAAAAGGAAACCCCAGAAAATATAAAATTACCCAAAATTTTTGGGAAATCACGCAGAGGAAATGTTTCCCCACATATGTTTTTTGCATTTTGGGGTTTATTAAGGGGTTCCCGTTTAAAAAGGGGCCCTTGGGTAAAGCCCCAACATGAAATTGATTTTGCCCCTATAAACATTGAATATCATTCCCCATTTTTTATGACAAAATTCAAAAGTTCCCCATTAGCCACCTTTTGGCCCGTTTTTTTCAAAAGTGTTTTTATAGGTTTTTTAATGTATTCAACAAAATTCTAATAATTTTAATATATATTCACAAACTTTAAAGGTTGGATTTTTACGCCATTTTTTTGGGTTTATCCAAAAACCAAAAAAACCCGATATCTCCCCTTTTTCTGGTGTTCCCAAAACGGGAAAAAACAGAGCTGCAGGCTGGAGAATGGGGGCTGGCTAATATAGCAGCCTGAGCCTCTAATGAAACAAGCAGTCAAATTCAGACTCTCACCTAGGACATGTTGGGCCCTTTTTTGAATTTTTTCCAAAAATTTTTTCCCCAATCTGGAAAGTCCCCTGCTGTCTAAAGCACAGGGACAGAGTCAGCCGGGCCCAAGCCTCCCGATAGAATAGGAGAAAAAATTTTAAAATTTTTTGCCTCACACTATCCCAAACAGTAAAGGTGATCCCTCCCTTTATGTAATCTGTCCTAATCTAAACATGCATAGCTTCAGTGTGGAATATGGGGGGTGAGTAGTGCAGCTTTCAGACACCAATACACAATGCGGCTAAGCCAGAAACATTGATCACTCCTGTGCACTAATGGAGCACAGCTAAAAAAAAAAAAAAACAAAAAAAAAAAAAAAAAAACACCCAACCAAAGCTGACCCTTATTCGCACACAACATCCATGGACATGGCGCTTGTTCAGCCGGACCCACCTCCGCTCATTTACTAGATGTGTTATACCTCTGGGAAGGGGAAAACAACAACTGGTGTAGACTTCCTATTGGAAAGAGGATTTGGGCCGCACACCTTTTTTCTGGGACGGGTTTTAATCCCTTTCACCATTTCGGGAACCCCATTCTCATAGAGAACTTTGGGTTCCGCCCCACCCGCTCCGGCAAATCCCCGGGGGGGGAGAAATTTACATGTTTTTTTTCCCGGCGGGAAAACCCCCGTGGATAAGAAAGCTATGGGCCGGCGGCAGTCCCCCCCCCCTTTTTCAAAACGTATTGCGGGGGGAATCCATCCCGCAATTACGGGTTGAAAAAGCCTGTGAACCGCCCAAGACTCATTTTGGATGAGCCTTCCTTCTCCGTGAGCCTCACAGCTGCTGTGCCCACAGTCGATAACACATTTAGGGGGCTTTCACACGGTGCGTTTTTGGGTGGTTTTTTTTTTTTTTGTGCAGGAAGGCACAACAATTAATGCTATACATTGTTGCACAAAAAACACATCCAAAAAAACGCATCAAACACCGCACCGTGTGAAAGCACCCTTACCCTATACACTAAACAGCTCATAGATCATCCATCCAAATGGGGGAGGGGTGGCTTAAAGTGTTGAGTAATGGCTGACACATGATGGCAATAAATTGCATACAGCACAAACACCTACAACAACTACAATTTCCTGTTCTGGGAAGTTGGGAGTGTTTTTTAAAAATCATTATAATACAAGAAAACAGTTGGGGGGGTTTTTATGACTTTTGCATACAGGGGTGGGCCGACTCAGGAAACGGAGCCCCTTCTAATCTTACAGCAGAATCAGGAGTTGTAACTGCAGGAAGTGTTTCATCCCACAGCTCAGATTAACCCTGTGTAGCTAGAGTAACACTGGATCTTCTATGTATACCCAAGACATCAATATAAGGCTATGTCTCCACTGCACAGCATTACGATCGTATCTTCGGCGCTTTTAGTTCTTTAAAAGCGCCGAAGATACGATCGTTCCTGCAGCCACATAGACGGCAATAGAAAAGACAGCTGCGTCCCCCACAGCTCATTTTTCTCCTCGCCTCTTCTGGTGCCGGTGATTAAAACAACATGTTTGTATAACACGACGGCTTTAATTTTCTTGCCCTCTTCCCATACAATACAATTGTATGGACGACGTCAAAAAGACGAGAAGCGACCGCGTTTTTTGTAAAAATCATGGTCCTGCATCGGAAAAAAACAGCCGCTGTCAGGCCGTTTTTTGTCCAATGCAGTGGAGACATAGCCCAAGACACGGATCGGTGCTCAGCAACTCGTAGAATACAACAAACCCAGCATGACATCACTTGATTGAACTTCTGCATCTACACCCCTGCACTTAAGCCATGTGTTTAGTTTTTAATTTAAAGGGGTTGTCATGCTACAAGGATTGTTTATTATGTTAAAGGGGTTTCCTGGTTTCATTTTGAATTCAGGGGAGTGTTTACTGGCTTCCACTAGGCTGCAGTAGAAGCTAGGTCTGTAGCTATAGCAACCAGTGCTGGCAGCCTATCATGAGAGATTGAACAGGTCTGTAGCTATAGCGACCTGAGGAGCTGAAGCAGCCCATACAAGAGGATATATCTCAGAATAGGTAGGACACTGTTAATGGACATATATTGCAAAGTGACTTGTTTTTGCAAAATCTACAACATAAAAAGGAAACTTTGTAGCGAGACAACCCCTTTAAAGATCTTGCAAAAACAAGTATAGCTAACAGACCTGTTTGATCTCTCCTGATAGGCTGCCAGCACTGGTTGCTATAGCTACAGACCTGGCTTCTACTGCAGCCTAGTAGAAGCCAGGTAAACACGTCCCTGGATTCAAAATGAAACCAAGAAAACAGGACTGAGGTAAGATGAATCAATGTAGTGAGACAACCCCTTTAAGTGTATGGGCTTGAAAACAGATGGCAATCTGGATAGTATAGTATTGGTACATAAGTGCCCTGCCTATGCTTAGCCCCCCACCACCATCTTAATTATCTCCCAAGTAACACTTCCATTAATTCAGCCAATCATCGCTAAACTCCAGCATATCATCTCTGTGCTTTATAATCTAGCAACCCTGGCTGGTATGGTCAGAATGGTGAAGTCACTTCCTGCTGTTTCTTATCAGCAGCAGATTCCAAGGAGATTCCAGTACCGTAGGCCCCTGCACCCAGTACCTATAAGGGCACTGTGTGACATTTGTAAGGACACTTAAGGGGAAACTATAGCTGAAACATACTGCACTCTTGCTGTCAATTATAATAAATGTTAATGGGCATAGTGGGCACGCTACGGCTGTAGAATGTGGGGGGGGGGGATGGAAAATCTTCTACAGCATCTCTGTTGTATGTCTTGGGGGCTACTTTTTTTTCGGTTCATAATGTCATAGGTAAGCTCCCTAGCTTTGATTACTACCTGAGTGATATTTCCAGTGCCGGGGTCCATCAATCTCCAGAGAAGGTCCAGCTTCTGCTGATGGAACTCTTCCTCACAGCTGACGACATGTAACACAGTACAGGGGGACGACATCTGCAAACACACATAGATCCTAATTATGAGAATATTCAGAGTGCACTGTGTAGAACTCCTGTGTTAAACTCAGGCCCAAGCTTGTCCTCATATCATTTTATGCAGCCCCTGAGAGCTTAGACACAGTGAACAGGGATGGATAAGGTCCAGACACAGAAGGAATGGCTCTCCAGCATTGTGATATTATAGGCACCAGCACAGGGTTATTTTTGACCTTAGATTTTGGTGCCCCAAAGTGAACCTCTGTTCAGCAACTCACAGGCTCTGACTGCCCTGGCTCAGTGCTATAGAGGTGATATGGGTTGGCTATTATACAGCTTTACAGGACATCTAGTCCTTTCACTGACCACGTGACACGCCATAACTTCTCTGGTGGAACAAGTTGAACTGAATTATCAGCAACCCAGAAAAAGTTAAACACCACAGAAAGCCAGCTGGGCACCTCTATTTAGTGCCTATAGTATCTCTGATTATTAAACAATATCTTAGGTAGGACTTCTACTTAAACCGTCATATAGAAACGGCCCATTGAGGACAACAATAATGCTGATGTGGCCCTCGATGGAAATTACTTTGACATTCC
The DNA here is from genome assembly GCA_025379985.1 of Phyllomedusa bahiana. NCBI lineage: Eukaryota > Metazoa > Chordata > Amphibia > Anura > Hylidae > Phyllomedusa > Phyllomedusa bahiana. The sequence goes on from JAODAL010084633.1 coordinate 6,062, forward strand.
TGTTGTAGAACATCAATAGCCAATAAGAAGGACACAGTATCTATAACTAACGTACATCATTACTTACTACTGTCTCCTGCACTGTTCTCTGAAGCCTTGCTATGTGTCTCAGATCATCTTCATTCACTACATAAGGAAATATTTACAAGTAAAGGGTTTTAGATTAAGAAATAGTGGCAGGCTAAAAACAGACTTTTTTAACATTATGGGGCCTTATGAATGAAAGCTGTCTAGCAGTAAGACTGTCCTTGTTGCCTATAGCAACCAATCAGAGCTCAGCTTTTATTTCATATAGTGCTCTGGAAAAATAAAAGTTGAGCTCTGCTATGGGTAACCAAGTCTCACTGCTAGAAAGTTTTCATACATAAGGCCCATGGTGTATATTAAAGGGGTTTTGCCACGAAGTGACTTCCTTACCTTGTATCTGCTCAGGACAGAAGATAAACAAATCATGTGGTGTCATGAATGGCTGCAGGGGAGAGAGAGAGGGGGCCCCGAGCAGAGCGAGTAAGCAAGGGAGCGTCTGCAATGCTTACTAAGATAGTTACATTACAACAGTGGATTCTCTATACAGCAGAAAGCCTCATACACAACACATTTCTCCCCAGCCCCTTACAAGCTCCTTCATGTTCCCTGTCATCAGATAAGAAGTGCAAACACGCAAGCATGGACAGATCAGCTCCTGGTCGTGTCTAATGTAAATTGTCAGGTAACTAAGGGCATTTAAAGAAAGCTGTAGCTCTCACAGGCTTGACTTTTTCACATATATTTAGAAAAGTGATTAAATACCAATTTTGGAGGATCCCACGTCAACATTACATCGTGGCAAAACCCCTTTAATACAATGATATAGAGTAGTCTTGAGGGTTGGAGTGCAGCACTCTAGTACGACCAGCAGATGTTGCACTTGCACTTCTCAAGTAATCAAAGCTCAATACATGCTACTTAAAAACAGCGACATCTGCTGAGGATGACAACCTACTGTAACCATCACAGCTGATAAAAGAAGAAAACTTAAAGGGGTGCTCCGACACTTCAGAATGCTCGTTCGTCTGTCGGGGCCTGATGAAAAATAGAAGACAAGAAGAATACTCATCTCCTGGACACTCTCATTCTGCTGCCGCAGCCATCCGGGTGATCCTGGCAGTAGCTGAGAACATCCATCATTCATGTGACAGGTGCAGCCGTTCACAGGTCTCAGTGCTCACGTGCATTCTGAAGTGTCGGAACACCCCTTTAACAGGGTATTCCCACCACAGACACCTCTGGGACCTGCACATATCTCGAAAATGAGACCAGGAACCTCTCCCGTTTGCAATGCTTGGCTGTATACAGAACCCCCAATGATTTTAATCAGAGAGTCCTGACAACCTCTCCATTGAAAAAGGAAGGTTTTTTGGGTGGGGAGGTCTTTTTCCTGATAGGTGAGGGTCATACCCTGTTTCCCCAAAAATAAGACACCCCTGAAAATAAGACATAGTGCTTTTTTTATGCAATTCAGAGTTTGGCTGCTTATGCTGATGTTTGTGATGAAATCTCTACATTATATTAATACATGTTGATGTTTTGTTCAACAATAAATGTGAATTATTGTTCATAGAAGAATAAGACGTCCCCTAAAAATAAGTCTTAGCTCATCTTTAGGAGCAAAAATTAATATAAGACACTGTCTTATTTTTGGGGAAACACGGTAGCATATCCTATCGACATGCCACCAATGTCTACACATTAAGACAACCCCTTTAACTGCTAAGAGAATGGAAGGTTAAATGGGTTGTCTCACTACAAGGATTGCTTTTTATGTTAAAGATCTTGCAAAAACAAGCCTCCTATACTCTGGCTCTTGCTTTTTTGCCTCTTCTAAGGATATATAGGCAGTTCTGCCATGCTCAGGGGCCCACTGGGGGTTTCCCCTATCCCCCTGTGGGCCAGCCCGAGCCTGCATCTGTACTGTATATATAAACTCTGAGCTCCCCTATACTTGTATCTGTGTTCCCCTCCTGCCCAGAAGAGACAAAAACAAATCACTTTGCAATATATGTCCATTAACAGTGTCCTACCTATTCCTAGATATCCCTTCTTGTATGGCTGCATCAGCTCCTCAGGTCGCTATAGCTACAGACCTGTAAATCCCTCATATGGGCTTCCTGAAATGGTTGCTATAGCTACAACCTGGCTTCTTCTGCAGCCTAGTAGAAGCCAGTAAACACGCCCCTGAATTCAAAATGAAACCAAGAAAACAGGACTGAGGTAAGATGAATCAATGTAGTGAGACAACCCCTTTAAGTTTAAATAAACCAAATAAAGTGCCCGTACTGGCTGCTAAGTCAAACACACTGATCTGATACCGATTTACCAAGGAAGAAGTCTAGGTTTGGGTCATATCCTTGCAGACACAGGTTGTGCTTCTCTGCAAAATGTTTAAGTTGCACACTGGTTACACCCGGCGATTGTGTAAAGTCCACATCTCTGGTGCTTTGAAAGTCTCTTAGTATGTCCTTAAAATTTGAAATGGTCCCTTCTAGAGATGGTCCATCAACTGAACATGGCCAAGAGATCCCCATCTGATTCAAAAATTCTTCTATGTCCTCACAGAGCACTGCGGGGACCATGTATACTTGTTTTCTATTGAAGCAAAAAATAGAGGTTAAGTTAATTTGCAAATAATTAGTAAGTTACATCATGTCTTCTACTGCAGTCACATCTTTTGGCTGTCACTTAGAATCTGTCGGTACAGTGCAGTGAGAAACACCCTAATGGTATGTTCACATGGCGTGATGAGTCCATGTGAACATACGTTTTTAGAAACGTGTTTGGATCCGTCTGTCGAACCCCAAACGGATCTAAATACGCATCTAATAAATAGCAGTGTGATCCACATTGCTTTTACTTTGAAACACGCATCGGCGTTAACACGAGTGATCGCCGACCCGTCTCAGTGCGTCTTTCAGATCTGTTCCAACAATTGACATGTCAATTCTTGATCCGGAAAATGCGCAGGAGCTCTATTTAAAATCATAGGGTGCGATCCTGCTGCATCCAAACACGCAGCTGCATATGGATACGATCACCGCTGTGTTTTTGGACGCTTTTTTAATCCAAAACGGATCCAAAAACACTGTGTGAACATACCCTCAAAAAAGACATTTATGGCAATCTACCGGACAGGCCATAAAAATGTGATAGGTGCCCATCTCACTGCTGGGTCCCGGACCTGTGTTGTAGGTGGATCCCTGAATGTAGAGTAAGTTATGCTTGTGCTGTACTCTCTATTCTGTTCTACGGGAAATAAACAAAAATTGAAATGAATATAGTGCAACCTCCTACCATTCTGATCAAAGACTTTCAGGGGCCTGTTGTCACAATAATGATTAGCATTTAACAAGTAGGGAAAGGTAATTGACGAATTTTTCTAAATACATTGCTTCGTTGATTTTTCTTTCATCAGGAGATAAAGACGATTTTATTTCCTACTAGAGCATTCACGTTTCTGGTTACAACTCTCTTTCTCTTCCCCACCTCTCCCTGCTTCAAGCAGCTGCCTGTCTGTTAGTCTGTCCATGGTGAGCCACCTCCTGCAGAGTCTTTGAAAGTTTCTCATTTAGCTAAGTACACACCTTTTAGAGTCCTGCAGCCCGAGTACTACACTTTATAAATCTCTTGCACTCATGTCAGTGTAACAGAAATAGCTAGGAAGTGATGTGTCAATTACTATTATAGACCCTCCCACAGGTTGAACAACATGTGCAATTCTAATACTGGCTTTGGCTCTGTGAAACTGCATGGTAAGAGAACCCATTTAACTGATTTAATACAATGTAAAGCATTCTGATGAATTGAACGTGTGCAGTTGTAAATTTTTCACATCAGACTTCTATACAGTGCTTGGTGGATACACTACATCTACTACAATGCAACACAGAAAAGCAGAAAATGAACCATTTCAATGTGAGTAAGAAGTAAGGCCATGCAGATGGAAAACCAGTGCTGATGGCAGCTCTAGTTGTGAATGGAGTAAATGGGATTTACTGACCCCTTCAATGTGAAAACTTCTGCCAGATGATCTGCTAACAGCATGGCCCTCAAGTGACTCAGTCTAAGCGTGTCCAGGCTCCTGTAACCGTGCAGCGGAGCGCAGTTCAGAATGACGACATCCTGTCCGTTCTCCATGGAGGGAAGAGGTTTCAGATATGGAGTAAAGTCTTTGAGCACTCGATGAAAAACTACAGATCGGTCCAACTGAATGACCAGTCCTGCTTCAGACTGCAGACATCTCTTTATCAGGGGGAGACCTGGGGCGTCCAGGGACATCAGTTTCTGTATAAGATCTGCTGGAACCTGGAAAAAATCCAAAGCAAATAACTGAGAAAACAAAACACAACGGCGATGAATTCACAAACTCCCCCCATGATGAAGGCTTAGATACACCGACTCAGTAACAGACATTCAGGGGCGTAACTAGAATTCATAGCAAAATAAGATGGGTCTGTGCCGCCTAAGGAGAGATTCTCAATTTGTTAAAACTTCACTGCCTTTATAGCTTAGTTGCTTGTATGCCTCGGTACAGGGCTCCTCTTCATTAACCCCTCTTCATACAGCTTTAAACAACATGCAACATCGAGGCAAAATGGTAATAATTCAAAAAGCTTTATGTATTTTTCATATCAAAATTACAATAACAGTAAAAAACCTGGAGGTACATGGCTTGTTATGCAAATCCTTCCCTTTTTAGATGCAAACGCCACTCCTTAAACGAGTCCACGGTATGGCTGGGAGATCCGACCGGGGAAAAAAGC
>JAODAL010084634.1:0-10857 GCA_025379985.1 Phyllomedusa bahiana
TTTTTAAAAGCCCCTTGCAGTTAAATTTAAATCCAGCAATTGTGTAGTTACCACAGGTGAATTGATAGGTGCCAAAAAATCCCTTTTATTATCCGAATACATTACAGATACGTGTTTTTTTCACTTTGGCGCCGGCCACTTTGTTTGACTTTATAGATCTACTTTGCGTTATATTTGAATCCAGAAATTTTTTGTTTTGATTTGATTTGAGAATAGCTGTGATTTGCCGTCTTTTAATAAGAGACTTTCCAAAACTTTAACCTTCTCAAATTTGTATATTTCTGAACATGGAGCGAAATTCAGGTGGTAAGCGAGCAAAGAGGGGGGTAGGACATGGAGGTAGAGGTACAGAGAGAAGGTGCTCCTTCCAGTGCTGGCGCCCAACACGCATGCCAGCGGATCATCATTGCAGGACCGTCAGGCCTGTCATCGCTGGGTCAGGGCCCTGTGAATCTCAGTAACGAACAGCGTCGCCAATCTGTCCTTCAGTGGTTAAAATGCAACCTCATCCAGCGTCTTACCTCCTCGTCCTCCCAGTCACGGCCACAAATGTCGTCATCAGCATCACCAGCATCCGTTCCAACATGAAGCACCCCAAAAATGTCAACCGTGTACCCACCACTGTGGATAATCCATTTTCTGAAGACCTCTTTGATGACAAATGCGGTTGGGTCAGAAGGCATGTTAAAAAAAACAAGAGGCCAAAGAGGATATTTTTCTCTGCTCTGACGCCCAGTTACTGATCCCATCAGAGAGGAAAAGGGAAACCCGGGTCAATCGGAAAAATCCCGGGCGGTTCGGCAATGCCTTGCAGTCCCTCTTGCTTGTAGCCTGCAGCTCCTGGATGCAGAATGTCAGGACGACCAAGTCACCTGTGTTGATGAGATGATGACGACATTGCGGATCCAACGTGGTTTTTCAGCAGAATTTGCTTGCGAGTGCTTCATCACTGGACGAGGGAGGAAGACGATGGGGTATGTCAGTACGGGTTCCGCCTCAAAAAGGGAGAGGGCACCCCGCAGAAAGTCCACTGATATGATTCCGCCAGCCACGGTCCACGCCAGGGGCGTCGCTAGGCAGATTCATTGGGGGGCACGAGCCCCGAATGAATCTGCCTGTGCCCCGAATCTCCGGGGGGCTCCAGGCCGCTGCGGTGGGCCTGGAGCGCACCTCAGGCGGGGCGCGCCGCCGATCTCTCGACTGTGGGGGCCGTTTCCCACGGCCGCGCAGTCAGAGTCGGGAGGGCAGGACGGATCATTCCCGTCCTGTCCGCTCCCCAGTATGTATCAGCGCTTGCTGAGCCTTGTACATACACGGGCGTCACAGGGGGCGTGACGCTCCGCTGTCATCACCCCCCTTGACGCTGGGATCCTTTGAGCCGGCAGCTCTGCCGGCCGAGGAGGTCCCGTGCCCCCGAGACGGCGTAAGCAAACGTGATGGGAAAACACGCTGCTTTAACCGCTCTCAAGCTGCAGGACCAGGACGCGCGGGCCGGGCTCATTAGGTAAGTAGTTTTTTTTTACATTTTATTAGCTACAGGGGGCATATGGGCTACAGGGGGGCATGTGTGGCTACAGGGGGGGGCATGTGGGGCTACAGGGGAGGGCATGTGTGGCTACAAGGGGGGCATATGGCTACAGGGGGGCATATGGCTACAGGGGAGGGCATGTGGGCTAAAACAGGGGGCAAAAGGCTACAGGGGCATATGGCTACGTGGGGGGCATGTTGGGCTACAGGGGGCATATGCCTATGGGGGGGGGACATGTGGGGGGTACAGGGAGGGCATGTGTGGCTACAAGGGGGGGCATATGGCTACAGGGGAGGCATGTGTGGCTACAAGGGGGGGATATGGCTACAGGGGGCATATGGCTACGGGGGGGGGATGTGGGGCTACAGGGGCATATGCCTACGGGGGGGGAACAATTGGGGCTACAGGGGGCATAATGGCTACGGGGGTGGGGCTACCGGGGGCATATGGCTACCGGGAGGGCATGTGTGGCTACAGGGGCGGCATGTGTGGCTACAAGGGGGGCATTGTGGGTACAAAAGGGGAGGCATGTGTGGCTACAAGGGGGGCATGTGGGGCTACAGGGGGCATATGCCTACGGGGGGGGGGGGACATGTGGGGCTACAGGGGGCATATGGCTACGGGGGGGCATGTGGGGCTACAGAGGGCATGTGGCAACAAGCAGGGGCATGTGTGGCTACAAGGGGGGGCATATGGGTACAGGGGGGGCATGTGGGGCTACAGGGGGCATATGGCTACGGGGGGGCATGTGGGGCTACAGGGAGGGGATGTGTGGCTACAAGAGGGGGCATATGGCTACAGGGGGGGCATGTGTGGCTACAAGGGGGGCATATGGCTACAGGGGGGCTGTGGTGCTACAGGGGGTGCATGTGGGCTACAGGGGGGGCATGTGGGGTTACAGGGGGCATATGGCTACAGGGGAGGGCATGTCTGGCTACAGGGGGGCATATGGCTACAGGGGAGGGCATGTCTGGCTACAGTTGGCATATGGCTACAGGGGGTGCATGTGTGGCTACAGGAGAGCATGTCACTGGCTACAGGGGCCCTATCTGGCTAAGGGGGCATGTCACTGGCTACAGGGGCCTATATGTCTAAGGGGGCATGTCACTGGCTACAGGGGCATCTATGGCTAAGGGGGCATGTCACTGGCTACAGGGGGCCTATATGGCTAAGGGGGTATGTCACTGGCTACAGGGGCCTATATGGCTACAGGGGGCATGTCACTGGGTACAGGGGCATATATGTGGCTATGGGGGAGTAACGTGGCTACAGAGGGTAATCACCTGACTACAAGGAGCATATTACTGGCTAAAGGGGGCATAACCTGGCTAGAGGGGCTAATAACCTGGCTAGAGGGGCTACAAACCCGGCTACAGTGGCTACTTCCTGGCTATAGGGGGCAAATATTTACCTACAGGGGGTAAATTATTACCCTTTGGGGCACTATAGATGGGGATTTTGTATAGAGATAGGGAAATTGTAGAGAAACGTGATAAAATGAGGAGTCTAAGATGTTTGTTTTGTAAATTTTTCAGTGAAGAGTTCTGGACGGTAAAGACATCCCGGCGCCTGGGACCCGATGGAGAAGAAGAAGAGAAAGAGAACAACTCTTTAGAGACGTCTCCTGTAATCACTAAATATAACTGCAGTGTAATCACTTATAGTTCTCCTGAGCATCTACTACAAAGTTTTTCTCTGTAAAAAAACATCCGCAGTTCACAATGAGACGCAAAAAATTCCGTGTGCACCTGGCCCTACTCAGAAAAACTTAAGGGCCCGAGCCCCGGGTGTTTTGGGACCCTAGCAACGCCCCTGGTCAGCGCAAACCCCGCTCCTCGCTTATCGCCGTCAAAAAGGTCCAGGACCTCTCAAACCTGGCCTTCTTTGAGCAAGCCTCTGATTCACCCAGCGATGTCATATGCCGCCTTTGCCGTAAACGCATAAGTAGAGGCAAGAACCTTAGGTGGTTAACCACCACCAACATGTCTAGTCACATGCAGCGAATGCATGAGTTGAAATGGAGGCAACACTTGGCCAAAAAAGGCCAGACCGACGCCGGGCCTCCAAACCACTGTACACACCCTCTGTCTCCGCCTCCTCCTCCTCCGCCACCACCAAGCGTTCCTCAGCTGCCCATGTCTCTCAGAGTCATGATCAGGGATCAGCCTCCGCTTCAGCCTCCACCGTCGCCCGAGTACCACCAGCACCACCAGAGACCCATCCTACCCCTTCTCCTTCCGCCAGTTTGACGACCTGCACGCCGTACAGCGGCCAGTCTAGCAGCAAGCCTTCTGTCTTCCAGGTTTGGGAGCAGAAGAAACACTTTAACCCAAACCATCCCAAAGCCAAAAGCCTGAATGTCGGCATTGCCATGCTTTTGGCCTTGGAAATGTTGCCTTTCCGTCTGGTGGACACAGATGGGTTCCGCCACGTCATGGCCCTTGCCTGCCCCCAATACCAGATGCTGAGCAGGCATTTCTTTGCCAGAAAAGCCGTCCCTGCCCTGGCCAGCCACGTGTCATCTAAAATTTCAAGCGCGTTGTCTGCATCTGTGGCCGGAAAAGTCCATCTGACCACCGACACATGGACTAGTAAGAACGGCCAAGGCCGCTATATATCTCTGTGACAGCTCACTGGGTGAGCTGGGTGGATGTCCCTGGGGGTGACGGTGGCTCTCAGGCTCGGCGCACACTCTTCAAAACTGCAGGGATGGTGCAGGGTTCTTTCCCCCAAGGTCCTCTGGTGGCATCACGTGCCCAGAGAAACCAGGCCGTGTTGAAATTAATCTGTCTTGGAGACCGTCCAACACAGGTTCAGGAGCTGTGGACGGCTCTCCGCAACGAGACCGAGCGCTGGCTGAGTGCCAAGAACCTTGTGCCAGGCAAGGTGGTGTGCAATAACGGGCGAAATCTGCTGGCCGCCTTAAGATCGGTAGACTGGAGCACATCCCTTGCCCGGCACATGTCATGAACCTTGTCGTCCAGAAATTTCTAAAGAGCTACCCAGGTCTGTACTGCCTGCTGAGGAAGGCTCGAAGTCTAAGTTCGCACTTCCGCCGTTCGCAACCCTGCTTCGTCCCGCCTGGTGCGTGTGCAGCGTCAGCTCGGCCTCCCCGTCAACCGTCTCATTGTTGAGTGGCAAGACGCTGGAATTCCACCCTCCACATGCTCCAGCGATTGTGGCAGCAGCAGCGCAATGCATTACGCAGTATGAAGTGGTGCATGGCCTGACAAGCAGTGGTGCGGGTCTCGGGGTGTTGAGCCACAGAGAGTGGAGGCAGGTGAAAGAGCTCTGCACCATCCTTGCCAGTTTTGAAGAAGCCACCAAAATGGTCAGTGCGGACAATGCCCTTCTCAGCATGAGCATTGTGGTGATCTTAGTTCTGGAACGATGAAAACACAGGTCCCCCCAGTGCGGAGGAGGAGACGGACACAGATGCAGCACGGAGCCTTTCTCTCCGTCAAATCCACAGGCCCGACAGTTTCACAATTTCATCGGTCTTCATTAGGCAGGGTTCGGGGTCCAGAGCTAGTGCAAGGTGGCGCATCAGCTCTCAGGGTGCATCATTCAGGCAAGTCAGGGCTGTGTTGAGCTGTGCCGGAGGCAGGCAGAGGGGGAGGAGGAGGAGGTATTCCTAGACACCGATGTTACTGAGTCCTGCTTGGAAAGAGGTTGGCCGCGAATTTGAGGCGGAGGAGGAAGATGAGGAAGATCAGTTTGCTAGTTCCCCCGCCCCAGAGGCTTGGGAAATCAAGGCTCCATCTCTCACATGAGTGCTTGGGAAATGCTCCATTTCCTCAACATGATCCTCGCATTAAGGCCATCAAAATGAACAACATTACTGGGTGGCCACCCCCCTGGATCCCGGTACAAAAACAAAACTCAGCACTTTCCTTCCACCCACCCAAATAGAGAGTAAAATGCAGGAAATGGAGACCTTGCTGATTGATCAACTGGAGACTCTGTTGGTCTGCTTCACGTTCCCCAAATGTCACGGTGGAAAAAAACATCAGCGACGTGACAGCATTTAGAGTCCCAAAGTAGGCGTAGCGGGAAAGCAGAAGGCAAGGTGGCAAAAGCCAAAGGGGTGACCTCTGGCAATCTTAGTTTACCACAACACCAACGCATGCAATGCAGCCCACACATCCAACACACAGAGATCAGCTTAAGATCTTTGATGCACGACTATCTGCGTTTTCAACACCGATGTTTTTGTATGTTGTTTCCGGACCCAATAGACTTGGGTATCCAAAATGGATGAATGGCCCCGAGTGGCAACGTCACGCCATAGAGGTGTTGTCCTGCCCAGCAGCCAGCGTCATATCTGAGCGGACCTTCAGCACAGCTGGAGGAGTCATTACAGACAAACGCACCCGGCTTTCCACAGTTTAATGTGGATCGTTTGACTTTCTCAAGATGAATCAGGCATGGATCTCTGATGATGTTGTGGCCCCAATTGCCGAGGTCACCGATTAGTTGCCGGTCTACTTCACATTCCTCTTCAACAGAAATGGTCCTCTTGAAAAATGTTTTTAAAAAATGATCATTTCTTACTGCAATTTTTATTCTCTTTTCCCACAGTTCATTTTGCTGGTTTTGCTGTGAGGAGACTGTAAAAGACAGAAGGTTTTTATGACAACACCGTATTCCATTCACTCACTTTATCTTAAGAGAGTTTTGCATTGTCAATGGTTTTGAGGTCATGTTGCTGGTGAGATCAGCTATAATTATCGTCCTTTGGAACAGAAATGTGGCTTTTAAGTGGCATTTCTCCCTCACAATTTTTATAGTGGTGAGAAGTCATATTTATAATTTTTTGGGGTATGTAGCTGTGGGGATACAGAAATTTAATCATGGTCCTTTGGAACAGAAATGTGGCTTTAAGTGGCATTTCTCCCTCACAATTTTTAACAAGTGGCTGAGAAGTCATTTTTATAATTTTTTGGGTCATGCTGTTTGAAATGCAGCTATACTACAGGTCCTATTAAAAAAAAAATGTTTTTTTCTAACAGACATTTGTTCTTCACAATTGTCAAGAGTGGCTCGGGGGTGAGGGTGCTGTCAGAAACAGGAATGGGTAGGACACTGTTAATGGACACTTTATTGCAAAATGACTTGTTTTTGCAAGATCTTTAAATAGCTATCAATCCCTGTATTGAGACCAACCCATTTAATACAATTAAAAAAAGAGAAACAAGACATGGTGGGATTCCATCCTATTTTAAAAATGTGTTTTCTAGAATTAAACTACTAAAAAACTTGCATGTACAAAATAGCTGGTAAAAAACTTCCCCTGAAAATTTTACAAGGGAGGTACAGGAAAACTTGACCAGATGTAGGGTTATTCAGAGGAAAATGGAGTATGGGGGCACGGACAGAGAACAAGTACAGAGGACAATTCCTCCAGCACATTGAGTAAAATGAGAAAAAGAATGCCCGAAAAAGGGCACCTGGGTGGAACAGGAGCGTTAACCACCAGTATTTCCTAAGTGAAGCTCAATTGGTCCGCACTCATACGGAGGGCAAGCGCTACCCAAAGGTCTTGACTGTGTACTGAGGAAGGCGGGGTTCTCACACTTCCGCTTCCGCACTCTGTTCAGCCCCGACAGTTTTCGTTGCTGCGTCATCAGGGCATTTTTAAACCCGCTTGTTAATAGATGACAGACGCCAGCCCGGGCTCTCACCGCACCCACTGTAACTCCGGTGGGTCATGCTGTGGCACTGGACAGGTATAGTCAATGTCCAGTTCAACTAAAATGGTGGTTGAAAGACTCCTTTTTCCGGCACTTTTTAATCTGGGGTCAGACAGGTTTAATGGTCATACTGCGGTCCAGGACAGTTCTAGTCAATGTCCAGTTCAACTAAAATGGGGGTTGAAAGACTCGTTTTTCGGCACTTTTTAATCTGGGGGTCAGACAGGTTTAAGGGTCATGCTGCGGTCCAAGGGCAGGGTTTGTCAATGTCCCGTTTTAACTAAAATGGTGGTTGAAAGACTCCTTTTTCCGGCAACTTTTTAATCTGGGGGTCAGACAGGTTTTTAATTTGGTTTATACTGGGTCCAGGACAGACTAGTCAATGTCCAGTTTTAACTAAAATGGGGGTTGAAAGACTCCTTTTTCCGGCACTTTTAATCTGTGGGTCAGGCAGGTTTAAGGCTCATGCTGCGGTCCAGGACAGGGTTTGTCAAAGTCAGTTGAACTAAAATGGTGGTTCAAAGATATTTTTTCCCGATTTTTTTAATCTGGGGTTTTCCTGCAGGTTTTAGGGTCATGTGGTTCCAGGACGGGGTATTCAATGCCAGTTCAAGAAAAAATGATGGTTCAAATTACTGCCTTCTGGACTTTTTTAATTTTTGTGGGGTTGAGCGGGTTTTTAAGGGTCATGCTGTGGTAAAAGGGACAGGGATAGTAAAAGGTGTGCGACTTTTTTTTTGTGGCTTTTATAGCAAATTTTTGTGCTAAGAGTAGAGGAAACCATTTGATGTTGGGTGTTAATTCCAGCTTCCCAGCCTGTTTGGGTGTAAGAAAAAGGGTGTTGTTGCCTCCAAAATTTTAAATGGCATCGTTTCATAATAAAATGCTCACTTCGAAAAAACCTTATCGATGGGGCCGACTATCGACTATCGCCCCGTGTCGAAAGCCAATTTAATTGTCAACACTAATTATTTTTAAATGTGTTTATGTTTCCAATATATGAGGCCCCAACCTTCTGTGCACCTCCCCTTTTACACTATGTTGTCCCATCATTCATACACTCTCCCTGTACTTTCCCTCAGGATTTTTCACCTGGGGGGGTTTTTTGGGGAAAATCATCGGAGATTGATCGGGGGGGTAACCGCAGTGGGATTACTGGGGAAACGTGGGCTTGTGGGATTTTTGATACTCATCTTGTTCATAAAACTCTCTTTAAATAGAAATGATAATTGTCATTTCCACCCCAAAGTGATGGGGGAATCTCATACTGCCCGATCTAGAGCAGGGGGCGTGTCACGTTATACTTCTTAGCTGCAGCCCCCGACACATTTAATTCATTTTCCCGGGGAACAGGGAAGCAAGCATCTGATTTTGGGTTTTTTAAATGACACTTTTTGAAAAAAAAGAGAAAAAGCAAGCCCCGTTTGGGTTTTTTCTGTCAGTAATTTGAATGAAGAAAGAAAGTAAAAAAATTTTAAAATTTCAGGGTTCAGGTGTAAAAGGGAGTGGAAATGGAGAATATTACATGATCCATGTCTATAACTACCGTAAATTTACCAACAAAGGGTGACAGTTTTTTATATTATAAAGGGAGAAGGCCAAGGGTGACTCATTTGATCTTCTCACAATTCAGTTAGGAAGTATTATTCCAAATAGACGGGCCCTTGAAAAATTATTCAAAAAAAAATTCAGCAATTTACACTTTTTTCACAAAATGAGCCAATTTCAAGAATTAAGACATGATCCTTTAGAGCTAATTCACAAATTTTTTTTTTTTTTACGGGTATTTTGTGTAATCAATTACATTACACAGTCTATCAATGTCTTGTGCTTTTGGACCTTATAATACATTCTATTCACATGAATTGTTCTGAACAGCCACACACAACTCAGATGTTGTAAAAATAAAAATGCAGCACACAAAAATAACAAAATTATATGCATCAGAGCTGTAACCAGCAGGTGGAAAAGTAGAAGTTGTGTTTTTTAAAATTTTTGCAGGATCCAATAGAGAGTAATACGACAAACGATGAATTTGAATGCTTACAGAACTCCTTTTAAACCCCCTTGGGCCTGTTCACCGGCTTTTTTCAAAGTATTTACAACGGATTTCCGTGTAAATCGTTCAAAATCAGTTAAAAATCGTTGCAAATAAAAATTGTCACTAATTTTGGGGGCAGTATTGTAACGATTTCCCCCGGATTCACCATCTACAATCATTGTAGGTGGTGAAACCCCCTCCCGGGAAAAAATTGACATGTCAATTGTTTTTTTCCGTCCGGATTGCCGTCGTCAATCCCCCGGCAATCCCGGGAAAGGAAATTTTGGTCGTGGGGGAACGACGGCCGTATTTTTATTGAAATCAAAAGAAAATAGGGTTTTTGATTATTTCGAGGATTTGCCACGGTTGACGATCGTCAATCCCTCGGGAAAACCCTCCGAAATAAGCCGGGTGGGGGAACGGGCCTTAACCTCAGGGGTTAAAAGTGTTTAAAGACTAGAAAATTTGTTTCGTTTTTGCCTCCTTGCGTTTCAACACTGTAATTTTTTATTTTTTTAATGACCGTTGGGTGAGGCCCCCGTTTTATTCGGGACAAGTTTTACTTTATGGGGGAATGTTTAAGTTTTACTTAGAAATTATTGCAGAAATTTTTAAAAAAAAAAATTTTTTAATTTTTTTTTTTTTTTACTTTTTTTAAACCCCTTCACATTCCACCCCTTTAAAAACTTGTTTGATTAATTCTAAGGATTACGGTGTGTGGATACTAATTGTGTAGGGTTTTTTGTGGTAATTTCACATTTTTTTTATTTAAAAGGGAACCTGTCAATAGGTTATCCCCCTTGCTGAGGGCCACAAGCTAGTGTCAGACCTCTGTTTCCCGCGCTGTTCCTTATTCGTAAGATGCAGCAGTTTTAGAGATTTTACCCCCAATCTTTTATGAGGTGTTAGCCCCGCCCAAAAGGTAGCCCCCCCCATGACAGTTATTCTATTTTCTACCTATTTTTAAAGTAATAGGGTTTTTCAGTTGAGGGGGGCGGGGGGGGAGCCTCTGATTGGCCGGGTTTGAAAAAAATGACTCTTTGAAGGACTCTTCGGATGACTCTTTGGGTGAAACTGCAGATTTGAGCATTAAATCACGAAAACACAGCATCTAAAGAATAAGGAACACAGCCTGGGAAAAAGTTGTCTGCCTAGCTTGTGCTGTCCCAGGAAGGGGGGAAATCTTTTGACAGGTTCTCTTTAAATATTTTTTATTTTATTATTTATTTTTTTATTCATTTTTTTAACACTTTTTATATTCTTTACTTTTTTTTTTATTCCATAAAGGGAGAACTGTTTTACTTTTTTTTTTTAAACACTTAGTAATGTATTAGCACTTTGACACAGGCAGTGATCTGGACAGCACACAGTGTGTCCTGGTCACTGGCTTCATACACAGACAGCTCTGGGGCCACTCCACTGTGCAGCCGTTCTCGAAGCTCTGATTTTTGCTTTTTCTTAGCTGGCTTGGTTATATATGTGTTGGGGTTATTTCCCAAAAATTTAAATTAAGTTTTTTAAACCTTACTTTCCCAAATTTTTTTAAATGTCGGAGACTCCGCAAACGGTGGTCCGATCCAGACCTGCCAAGTCCC
>JAODAL010084635.1:0-10856 GCA_025379985.1 Phyllomedusa bahiana
ATTGTCCCGAATACATTCGTTTTAAGGTTCCCAGCTACAAGTTGGGCCATAAATATTTGGGCCCTTGTGGTACTGCGTCAGCTTAACCCGGTTTCCTACAAGCTCCGCTTGCCTCTCACTCTGCGTGTCCCGAACGCCTTCCATGTCTCGCTCCTCAAGCCTGTGGTGCTGAATCGCTTCTCCCGTGGAGCTGTCTCGCCTTCTCCTGTGGCTGAATCGGATAACATCTTTGAGGTCAAGGAGGTGCTGTCACAGAAGACAGTGAGGGGGAAGCGGTTCTTTCTCATCGACTGGAAGGGGTTCGGGCCAGAGGAGCGTTCGTGGGAGCCGGAAGGCAATCTGTCACCTGATCTCCTGGCTAGGTTAAAAAAAAAGAGGGGGAGACATAAGGGGGGGGGGGTACTGTCATGGCGGCCGCGGGCGCCGCTGCCCCTTTTGCCATTTCCCTGCCTGCCAAGGCCGCGGCGCGGGCATCGCGGTCACCCGCGGCCACCCTCGTCCCCACGCCGGCTTGCTTACCTGGCCCCGCTCCGGTGAACGGCGCTCCTGTCCGTCCCGGCCGTCGTGCGCATGCGCGCCCCCTAGCGCGCGCGCGACGGCTGGTCTAGATTTAAAGGGCCAGTGTCCCGGTAATTGGCTTATTGCCGGGCGCTGGTCCTATATAATGTATCCGCCCCCGGCACCTGTTGCCAGATTGTTGGTGTGCCTAGTGAGAGTTTGGAGTGTCCTTCAGTCCGTATTGCTTATCTGTGTACCAGTCCGTTCCGCTACGTTTCCTGACCTTGCCTGTTTGCCGCCTGCCCTGACCGTCTGTCCGTCTCTGACCATGAACCTCTGCCGCCTGCCCTGACCTTCTGCCTGTCCCCGACTACGCCTTAGGATTACGATTTTGTACCTCGCAGTACCCCGGCCGCCACCGCAAGCAAGTCACGTCAGGGGTAACGACCTGGTAGCCTCACGCCGCAGCAAGTCCATCCCGCTTTGCGGCGGGCTCTGGTGAAAACCGGGGGCTACTTAGATTCCGTTCCCTGGCATGGCTTAACTACCACCGCTTGCGGTGGTCCAGCGGATCCACCGAACCGTCACAATGCTGTGGTACAAGACAGGAATAGTGAATGGTCTGTGACTTTTTTTCTGTGACTTTTATAACCTAAGTGTGTTGCTTAAGATCTAGCACGTATCCATTTGACTGTTGTGGATGTTAATTCCAGCTTCTCCAGCCCTGTTTGGGTGTAAGAATGAAGGTGTTGTTCCTCTCCCATAGACTTTAATGGTCATCGGCGATAATTTATTATCGACTATCGGAAATCGTCTTGATAATTGCCGATATCGACCATCGACCCGATGACGATAGTCAACGTAATCGCTCATCACTACCAACAGGAGTTCATTAATGACACTCAGGAGGCCCTACAAGGCCTAGCCGAACAAGTAGGGCCCACCTCAATCATGGCTTTCCAAAATAGAATGGCTCTGGACATGGTCTTAGCAGAGAAGGGAGGAGTTTGCAGCATGATCCACGACGTGTGTTGTACGTACATACTTAACAATACAGGACCAAACGTGAAGGTGACCTTAGCCATTAAAAAATTGGATGATCTTTCTCAGGAGATGAAAAGGAACTCGGGAAATAAGAACCCGTGGGATCAGTATTTTTCCTTGATGAGTGGATGGCACAGATGGTCAGCCAAAGCAGGAATGGTATTGGGAGTAGTGTTCTTAGTCCTGATACTAGAAGTGATGTGTGTCATTCCTTGCATCAGGAAACTGTTGTCTTAAGGCATAGATCAGGTGGTACCTGTGCTCGCTTACTTGGAGGAGGATGGTTCTCCATGCATGGAAGAGAATTCCATAACCAGTGTTCCCCCAATGAGAACAATAGTTCACACGGAGGGCTACGAATTGACCAACAGGCCATAAAATCGCACCCACTAGGAGGGATTGTGAGAGCAAGGTGTGAGGCTTTTCCAGGGGTTACCATTCTTAGTTTCCTAGACCCTAGAACTTCTGTCAGCTCTTATCCCTCCTGCCTTAGGACAGGTCTTCGTGTTTAGTAGCCAGCAGCTGTCGGGGGCCGGTGATAGCCCAATAACCCTTCACCAACACCCTCAGACAGGGACCAAATTAGCTAGTTTAAAGGTCATAGGGACTGTGAGAGACCCTTCTCCCCATCCTTACCTAGTGACAGGGAGTAAGCGGATCGAACAGTTTTTAATGTTTTTAGGGAGGACTGTCAAGTTGATGATTTAGAGAAAGAAGGAAATAAAAACATTAAATCAGTTCTATCATCATATTTTTAACATTGAGTTAGTATTGAGTTCTAATTGCTTTCTGTCTGCCGTTATTTCAGATATCTTCAACACAGCTTTCCTTGAGACAGATGCAGTGCCTGTTGCTAACAGCAAAGAGATTCAAGACCTTCCTCCTCCCCCAGATGATACAGAGGAGAGTTTAGGAATGTGTCTTATCAGCTAATGCTTCATACGTACATGCAAATTATAACTTGTCTCTTAGCGACCACCAATTAACCAATCATGTAGTGATAGAATAGTCATGTGATTAAAAGGTTCTATTGGAATGTAATTTACTTTGATTAAAGCAGATTTCATGTCCCAGCCAAAGCGTGTGGGTCATATTGGCATCATGTGCCAAAAGAATCCAAACCATTCTCAAATTAATTTGTCTTGGAGACCGTCAACAAGAACTGTGGACGGCTCTGCACACTCCGACCAATGGCTGGGTGCTAAGAAATTGGTGCCAGGCAGGGTGGTGTGCGACAACGGGAGCAATCTCCTTGCTACCCTTAAGATTGGTAGGCTTACACACATCCCTTGCCTGGCACACATCCTGAATCTGGTTGTGCAGAAATTTCCCAAGCGCTACCCAGGTATGGACTGTCTGCTGAAGAAGGCTCGAGGTCTTAGCTCACACTTCTGGCATTCACACCCTGCTTCAGCATGACTGGCAGCGTTGCAGCATGACTGGGCCTCCCCCGTCAGCCGTCTGATATGTGATGTGGCAACACGCTTGAATTCCACCCTCCACATGCTCCTGCTATTGTGGCAGCAGCGTAATGCCATTATGCAGTAGGAAATGTCGCATGGCCTGACTAGCAGTGGTATCGAGCTCGGAGTGTTGACCCATAGAGAGTGGAGACAGGGGAAGGATCTCTGCACAATCCTTGGTAGTTTTGAAGAGGACACCAAAATGATCAGTCGGGACGATGCCCTTGTCAGCATGACCGTTCTGGTTATATTTTTACTGAAAAGGCATTAGGCACTCTGCGGCAGCAGATCCCAGCAGTCATGGAGGAGGAGGCGGACACGGAGCCTTACTCACCAGAGGAAGTAGAAGGTCGACTGTTTCGCAATTGTATAGGTCTTCTTTAGGCGGTAGTTCTAGGTGTAGGCGGTAGTTCTAGTAGAGCACATGAGGCTAGCCAGGGCTCTGGTGACTGTGAGGATAAGGAACTTTAGGAGGATGAGGAGGCAGGGGTGAACACCACCGTACTGATTACCCTTCAGTTGGAAGAGGTTTGCACAGATTACAGGAAGAGGAGGAGGAGGAAGAGGAGGACAATTCTGTTAGTGCCCCTCGACCCCGAGGCTTGGGAGATCCCGGCAGCATTTCACACATGAGTGCTTGGATGCTACATTACCTGCAACATGATTCACGCATCAAGGCAATAAAAATAAACAGCGAGATAAAGAGGCGGAGGGATCCTATCCGGTTTGAACTTTTTTTCTTGGCTGTGGCATATTAACCGCTTGCAGATGTGAGGCCCCAGCATCCGATGGAGGTGACAAGAAATCCAAATCTGAATAACCTACATCTGTTCAAGTCTTTTATCAGCGGTTCCTGTACCTTCCTTGTACAATTCAGAGGAATATTTTTATCAGCTATTTTGTAAATGCAAGTATTTATAATAAAAGGTAATACCACCACGTCTTTTTGACTTTTTTTTTTAAGTATTTTGGAATGCTCTGCCCATTATATACAGTTGTCAATTGAATAGGAATTGTGATGAGGTGGTACCTGAGTAATAGGAGAGGGGCGCAAGCCCAGTTTTTTTTTTCTGACAAGATGGACAAATGCATAATTTTTTTTTTCCTGTCTTTCTGACTAGAGATAGGCGAATCGATTCTAACGAAGTGGAATTCATTTAGAATTTCAGGTAAACTTCGATTCTGAACGAAGTCAAAGTTTGGGGTGATTTGCGGGAACGAAGCGCATTTTTAATTGATAAAATGGCTGAGAGCACATGGCGTTACATGGGACAAAGAAGTCTGTGAGGAAGAAAGGAGTAGCCGAAATGACATGTGCAAAGATGAAGCCAATCAGAGACCGGCGGGATTCTGTGACGTCACCGTACCATATAAGTCCGGATGCAACGCTGGCAGTTCGCACTGCTCTCTCTGTGCCATGTTGTAGCTGCTGCAGCTGCAGTGTTAGAGATCTCACACAAAAGAAAGACCTTTTATACAGCGATTTTTTTGGGGGGTGTCACAACTTTTCTCAGAGACTTCTTCTCTTAAGTTCTAATTTTGATTTTGTGGGGTATTGGAATTGAAATCCAGTGTGCGTCCCAATTCAGCTACATAACATTTTAATGCTATTGCTCAGTTTCTGGGAGCACATTGAATATCCAAGGTTATCTAAGCCTTTTGTTGATGTTGTATTCAGTTAAAGAAACAGCGTTTTTTACAATCCAAAATACCAGTTAATTTTGGCTGAAATATGTCTTTTGTGCAATTTATATCCAAGGGCTACTTAAACGTCTTTCTGCTGTTGTAGTCAGTAAAAGAAAGTTTTTTTTTTAGACTCCAAAGAAGAAATTTTGCCTGTAGCATAAATCATATCCGAAGGTGAATTAAGTTTTTTTCTGCTGTTGGGGGTCAGTAAGATACACGTCTTTTTAAAACACGCTACATAGCTGGTAATTTTTGGCAGCTCATTTCTTTTGCGCAATTTAGATCCAAGGGTTAATTAAGCGTTTTTCTGCTCTTGTAGTCAGTAAAAAGAAACTGTGTTTTTCAATGCCAAAGAAGAAATTTTGCCTGTAGAATAATTCATATCCGAAGGTTACTTAAGCGTTTTTCTGCTGTTGTGGTCAGTAAAATACACGCGTTTAACACCGCTACAAAGCTGGTCATTTTTGGCAGCTCTTTTTCTTTGCACAATTAGATCCAAGGGTTAATTTAGCGTTTTTTCTGCTGTTGTGGTCAGAAAAAAGAAACAGTGTTTTTCAATGCCAAAGAAGAAATTTTTCCCCTGTAGCATAATTCATATCCAAAGGGTTTTAATTAAGCGTTTTTTCTGCTGTTGTGGTCAGTAAAAATACAAGTCGTTTTAAACACCCCCAAACAAAGCTGGTAATTTTTGACAGCTCATTTCCTTTGCGCAATTTAGATCCAAGGGTTAATTAAGCGTTTTTCTGCTATTGTGGTCGGTAAAATACACGTAGTTTTAACACGCTTCAAAGCTGGTAATTTTTGGCAGCTCATTTCTTTTGCGCAACTTAGATCCAAGGGTTAATTAAGCGTTTTTCTGCTGTTGTGGTCAGTAAAAGAAACAATGTTTTTCAATGCCAAAGAAGAAATTTTGCCTGTAGCACAATTCATATCTGAAGGTTAATTAAGCATTTTTCTGCTGTTGTGGTCAGTAAAATACACGTCGTTTTAACACGCTTCAAAGCTGGTAATTTTTGGCAGCTCATTTCTTTTGCGCAATTTAGATCCAAGGGTTAATTAAATTTTTTCTGCTGTTGTGGTCAGTAAAATACACGTCATTTTAACACGCTACAAAGCTGGTAATTTTTGGCAGCTCATTTCTTTTGCGCAATTTAGATCCAAGGGTTAATTAAATATTTTTCTGCTGTTGTGGTCAGTAAAATACACGTCGTTTTAACACGCTACAAAGCTGGTAATTTTTGGCACCTCATTTCTTTGCGCAATTTAGATCCAAGGGTTAATTAAGCATTTTAATGCTGTTGTGGTCAGTAAAATACAAGTCGTTTTAACACGCTACAAAGCTGGTAATTTTTGGCAGAACATTTCATTTTCGCAAGTTAGATCAAAAGGTTAATTAAGATTTTTCTGCTGTTGTGGTCAGTAAAATACACGTCGTTTTAAACACGCTACAAAGCTGATAATTTTTGGCAGCTCATTTCTTTTGCGCAGTTTAGATCCAAGGGTAATTTAAGCGTTTTTCTGCTGTTGTAGTCAGTAAACGAAACAGTGTTTTTC
The DNA here is from genome assembly GCA_025379985.1 of Phyllomedusa bahiana. Classification (NCBI taxonomy): domain Eukaryota; kingdom Metazoa; phylum Chordata; class Amphibia; order Anura; family Hylidae; genus Phyllomedusa; species Phyllomedusa bahiana. The sequence continues at coordinate 6,246 of JAODAL010084635.1, forward strand.
AATGCCAAAGAAGAAATTTTGCCTGTAGCATAATTCATATCCGAAGGTTAATTAAGCGTTTTTCAGCTGTTGTGGTCAGTAAAATAGAAGTCGTTTTAATACGCTACAAAGCTGGTATTTTTTGGCAGCTCATTTCTTTTGCGCAATTTAGATCCAAGGGTTAATTAAGTGTTTTTCTGCTGTTGTGGTCAGTAAAATACACGTCGTTTTAACACGCTACAAAGCTGGTATTTTTTGGCAGCTCATTTCTTTTGCGCAGTTTAGATCCAAGGGTAATTTAAGCGTTTTTCTGCTGTTATAGTCAGTAAAAGAAACGGTGTTTTTCAAAGCCAAAGAAGAAATTTTGCCTGAAGCATAATTCATATCCGAAGGTCAATTAAGCGGTTTTCTGCTGTTGTGGTCAGTAAAAAACACATCGTTTTAACACGCTACAAAGCTGGTAATTATTGGCAGCTCATTTCTTTTGCGCAATTTAGATCTAAGGGGTAATAAAGCGTTTTTCTGCTATTGTGGTCAGTAAATTTCACGTATTTTTTATACGCTACAAAGCTGGAAATTTTTGGCAGCTCATTTCTTTTGCGCAAATTAGATCCAAGGGTTAATTAAGTGTTTTTCTGCTGTTGTGGTCAGTAAAATACACGTCGTTTTAACACGCTACAAAGCTGATAATTTTTGGCAGCTCATTTATTTTGCGCAATTGAGATCCAAGGGTTAATTAAGTATTTTTCTGCTGTTGTGGTCAGTAAAATACACGTCGTTTTAACACGCTACATAGCTGGTATTTTTTGGCAGCTCATTTCCTTTGCGCAATTAAGATCCAAGGGTTAATTACGCGTTTTTCTGCTGTTGTGGTCAGTAAAATACACATTGTTTTAACACGCTACAAAGCTGGTAATTATCGGCAGCTCATTTCTTTTGCGCAATTTTAGTTTCCAAGGGTTTAATTTAGTATTTTTCTGCTGTTGTGGTCAGTAAAATACACTCTTTTTTAAACACGCTACATAGCAGGTAATTTTTGACAGCTCATTTCTTTTGCGCAATTTAGATCCAAGGGTTAATTAAGCATGTTTCTTCTGTTGTAGTCAGTAAAAGAAACAGTGTTTTTCAAAGCAAAAGAAGAAATTTTTCTTGTAGCATAATTCACATCCGAAGGTTAACTAAGCATTTTTCTGCTGTTGTGGTCAGTAACATACATCTCGTTTTAACACGCTACAAAGCTGGTAATTTTTGGCAGCTCATTTCTTTTGTGCAATTTAGATCCAAGGGTTAATTAAGCGTTTTTCTGCTGTTGTGGTCAGAAAAATACATGTCGTTTTAACACACTACAAAGCTGGTATTTTTTGTCAGCTCATTTCTTTTGCGCAATTTAGATCCAAGGGTTAATTAAATATTTTTCTGCTGTGGTGGTCAGTAAAATACGCGTCGTTTTAACACGCTACATAGCTGGTAATTTTTGGCAGCTCATTTCCTTTGCGCAATTAAGATCCAAGGGTTTATTAAGTATTTTTCTGCTGTTGTAGTCAGTAAAATACACGTCGTTTTAACACGCTTCATAGCTGGTAATTTTTGGCAGCTCATTTCTTTTGCGGAATTTAGATCCAAGGGTTAATAAAGCGTTTTTCTGCTGTTGTAATCAGTAAAAGAAACAGTGTTTTTCAACACCAAAGAAGAAATGTTGCCTGTAGCATAATTCATAGTCGAAGGTTAATTAAGCCTGTTTGCACTTTTCTATTCAGTAAAATACACAGAGTTTTTAATCGGCACATAGAAGTAAATTTTTCCTGCCCATTTGTGGAGCGGAATTTATATCCAAGGGTTACCCAAGCTTTTTAGTGGGTTCATTTGGAGTCAAATACAGGGTCGCCTATACATGAAATTACTGGTTTTCACCTCACCAACGCCAGGGTCCTTGGTGACACATATCTCTGGTCCACCACAATCCCCTTTTTCCTATTACACACGCTACAAAGCTGGTAATTTTTGGCAGCTCATTTCTTTTGTGCAATTTAGATCCAAGGGTTAATTAAGTATTTTTCTGCTGTTGTGGTGAGTAAAATACACGTCATTTTAACACTCTACAAAGCTGGTAATTTTTGGCAACTCATTTATTTTGCACAATTTAGATCCAAGGGTTAATAAAGCGTTTTTCTGCTGTTGTAGTCAGTAAAATAAACAGTGTTTTTTCAACGCCAAAGAAGAAAATTTTGCCTGTAGCATAATTCATATCCGAAGGCAATTAAGCGTTTTTTTTTGCTGTTGTGGTCAGTAAAATAAAACATCGTTTTAACACGCTACAAAGCTGGTAAAATTATTGGCAGCTCATTTCTTTTGCGCAATTTAGTTCCAAGGGTTAATTAAGTATTTTTCTGCTGCTGTGGTCAGTAAAATACACGTTGTTTTAACACGCTACATAGCAGGTAATTTTTGGCAGCTCATTTCTTTTGCGCAATTTAGATCCAAGGGTTAATTAAGTGTTTTTCTGCTGTTGTAGTCAGTAAACGAAACAGTGTTTTTCAAAAGCCAAAGAAGAAATTTTACCTGTAGCATAATTCCATATCCGAAGGTTAACTAAAGCATTTTTCTGCTGTTTGGTCATAAGATACATTCGTTTTAACACGCTACAAAAACTGGTAATTTTGGGCAAGCTTCATTTCTTTTGTGCAATTTAGATCCAAGGGTTTAATTAAGCGTTTTTCTGCTGTTGTGGTCAGTAAAATACATGTCGTTTTAACACACTATAAAGCTGGTAAATTTTGTCAGCTCAATTCTTTTGTGCAATTTAGATCCAAGGGTTAATCAAATATTTTACTGCTGTTGTGGTCAGTAAAATACACGTCATTTTAACACGCTACATAGCTGGTAACTTTTGGCAGCTCATTTCTTTTGCACAATTTAGATCTAAGTGGTAATTAAGCGTTTTTCTGATGTTGTGGTCAGTAAAATACACGTCGTTTTTATACGCTACAAAGCTGGTAATTGTAACGAACCTGGGTTGTGGATCCACTGAGCCACCGCAAGCGATGGCTGAAGCCACACCAGGGAGCGGAGTCTAAGTGGAACCCGGTGTTCACCAGAGCACACTGCAAAGCAGGATGGACTTGCTGCGGCGGAATTCCACCAGGTCGCTACCCCTGATGTGACTTGCTTGCGGTGGTAGCCAAGGAATAGCGCGGTACAGAATCGGCAGGCTAACTCGTAGTCAGAGACAGGACGGAAGGTCGGGGGCAGGCAAACGAAGGTTCGTGGTCGAAGAACGTAAGCCGGAGGGACGGTACACAGGACTGACAACCGGAATGAAAAGGCTTCCTCGCATAGGTATGGGCCTATGGAAACGGCGAGGGGCCGGGAAAAGGTGGGGCGTTTTATATAGGGGCAAACGGCCGGGTTTTACAATTAAAGGGGGCGCTGGCCCTTTAAAAACGGAAGAAACCGGGGCGCGCCCGGGCCCCCAAAGGGGGCGGGGGCGCGCCCACCCCCGCGGGACACAGCCCGGAGCGGGGGCAGGGAAAGGGGGGGACGAGGTTTTCCCGGGGCGGGGGGGGGCACACGGGGACGGGGGCGTGCCCGCACCCGGGGGCGGGCCCCCGGGGAAGGGGCCCGCGATTTTGCCTGAGCGGGACCCCGGGGTTGGGAAAACGCCATCGTGGGCCCGTTTCCCCCCCCCCCTTTGGTCTCCCCCTTCTTTTGCCTTGAAGAAATTTTCTGGATAATTTTTTGGTCCCCTGATGTTCTCCCCCGGCTCCCAAGATCTTTTTCCCCAGGGGCCGAACCCCTTTCCCAAACAAAAAGATAGACGTTTCCCCTTTTTTTCATCTTTATAGCCGAATTTCCCCTTTTCCCCAAAAAAAAAAAATGTCCGAAAGTACCTGTTTTAAAAGAGTGGCTTTTGCAGGGAAAAATTGGGGAAAGGGGGTTTGGAAAAAAACGCACGAGGGGGGGGGGCCCGGGGCCTTTTTAGGGCCCCCGGGTTGATCTTTTTTCAGGACTTCAAAAAGGGGCCCAAAGGGAACCCCGGGGGGCCCAAATTTGTAGGGGGGAATCCTTTTTAAAAAAAACATAAATTTTTAGGACAAACCCGACCCCATCCCCCCGGCTTTTAAAAGGGGGGGAGTCCTCCTGTGTTTATCTGCCTGGCGCTTCCATCCGAGGGAGGCCCCCGGGGCAACATTGCTGCGGGATTGTCCCAAAAAAGACTTCAGGGCCGGGTCAGGGGGTCCACCGCAGGAACGTCCCGACCCCATGGACACGGGGGGGGGGGCGGGGGTGTAAATTGTTTCACCACGAAAAATGGGGAACCCCCCCGTAGAATCAGAGTTTCCCAAGGGGAAATTTTGGGCGGAAAATTTGGCCCAAAGGGAATAACCTGCCCCAAACGTCTTGCTAGGGCCGAGACAAAAAGCGTAGGTAGTTTTCACCAAAAAACTGGTTGTTCTTTCTACCTGCCCCTTCGACTGCGGGGGGGTAAGCGGGGGGGAAAGTCCCAAAAACCCTTTGAGCGGGGAAAAAGGAGACCGGCCCCAAAAAAGGGAGACGAATTGAACTCCCCGATCGGACACAATGTTTTCAGGCGGGCCATGGAGGGGAAGGCTTTTGGAAGGGAAGGGGGGGTTG
>JAODAL010084636.1:0-10855 GCA_025379985.1 Phyllomedusa bahiana
CCTATTTCTGTTTTTTTTTTTTAAAATTTTTTAAAGCAACCCCCCATGCAGTATCCTTGATAAGTTTGCTTTAAATCTCCTTTGGGGGATACAATTGCAGCATCCCAAATTTTTTAAAAATTTTTTTTTTTTGAAGCCCCTTAAAAAAAAAAAATGTCTTCATTTTGAAAAAAAAATAAATTTTTGCAAAAAGCAACTTCTGAGAGCCAAGACTTTTTTTAAAATTTTTTTTTAATACAGAAAAATGTGTAAGGAATTTTTTTTTTTTTGCTTATGAAAATGACGTTTTAAAAATTGGGACAAAAATTGCCTTTTTTTGGGGTTTTTTTATCTCTTTTTTTCCAAATTTTTTGTGCTGCTTTTATGAAACCAAAAATCTTAATTCCCGTGAATTTTTTTTTTTTTTAATTTCCGTTCAAACCGAAAGGGGTTTAAATTTAAAAAGACTGAAATTTTTAGGGCAGGTTGTTACGCATGCAGCGAAACCAACAAAAGGGGACTTTTTTTTTTGCCAACTTTTTTAGGGGAATTTGGGAAACTATAAAAAGGGGAAAAAGGGGTGTATGTTTTTTTTATTTTTCGTGTTTGTTTTTTTCTTTTTTTTCCTTTTTACTTTTTTTCACATTTTTTTAAAATTTTAAATTTTCCCCCCCTTGGGGTTTTGGGGAAAAGGGGTCTTCAGATCGATTTATTCAAAATAAAACCCAAAACACAGCTTACTCGTGTACTGGTTTTTTATTCAATTGTCAGGGACGGCCGGGCCTGGGGACGTTTACAGACACCCCCGGAAGGGTTTTTGAAACCTTCCGGCGGCTGTCAGCACACAGCAGCCCCCACCCATCATGCAAAAATCGTGCAGCTGCGTCCCCCAACGAGGACGCAGGAGGGGATCGCCCTCCTGCTCTTCCCCTTTAATTTTTTGCCCAAAATATCGGTTTGCAATAATTAAATTTTAAAGCCCCACCCCTCCCCAGGGACCCTGGGCGGGGCCAATGCGTTGGGGTTTTTATTTTTAAAATGCACGGACATACCACGGCGATGCCGAAAATCTTTTTTTTGAGTTTTTCGCGATCCCCAGGGGCCAAGCAAACATCCAGGGCGTGCACCCCCAAACCACCGGACGTATGAAAACGTCCTAGGTCCCTTTAAAGGGGTTAAAGTGTAAAAAAAAAATTTTAAAAAAAAAATTCAAGTTTACCCCCTTTTGCCCCTTTTTCAAATAATTTGCTGGGGTTTCACTCCGCAAAGACTTTCAAATTTTCTTTAAAGTTTTTCATTTTTTTTTTTTTTCTGGAAATGGGTCCTATTAATTTTTCCAAATTTTTTTTCTCTAAATCATTTCTGATTTCCTTTTCCCCCCCTTTGGGATTAAAGTTTAACACAAAAAAGGGAAAGGGTCCAACAACAAACTTCTACAACTTCTGCTTTTATAGAGGTGATTATACTTTCTGATGATCCCAAACTTTAAAATAAATTTAATTTGCAGGGACTTTGGTTTTCTACCCTTAAAAGGGGGGAAAAGTTTGAAAAAAGGGGGTGCCCCAGAAGACTTTGGCCCTCTTTTTAGCCTGAAAACTAGCTCAGCCCCGTTGCTATAATTTTTTAAAAGGGCGGGACTCCAGTAATTTGTGGCATTGCAAAATACCCACGGGACTTTGTAAAAGAGCCTGAATTTGGGGAAAGTGCGGGGGTGTGTCATACAACCCCCCCCCAACCCCCCCGCCCCTAAACAGGCTTTTTTTTTTTTACAAACACACCCCTGCATATAGCAGAGTTTTTAATAGGGAACCCAACATGGCAGCAACAGAGCCCTGCATAAAACCTCTGGCTGCCATGAAAATCAAACCTTTGGGGTTACTTTGGGGGGTCAAAAAGGGAAAAAAAAAAATTTTTGAAAAAGCTTTTTTCAATAATCCCAACTCCTCTGCTGGGTGAAGCATGGTCAGGAGCGAAACTGCAGATTCCAATGGAACAATAGAAAACAGCTTCCGACTCAGAAGGAAAATATGAAAGTTTCTTCTTTATTGAATTTAAAGAAAAAAAATCCAAATAAAGGCAGAGGTATACATCAATTGAAGACACTCACTACATGGCAAAATCAGCACCTCGCTGATGCTTTTCGGACTAATAAAAGTCCTTAGACGTGTCGATCGAGGGGGTACGAATGGTGCACTACGGGGCTAAACTGTTAAACAGCAGCGATCACAGCTGGCTCCAATCCCTGTTAATAGTGGTAGTTTCCGACTGTAAATAAACAGCTGATAGTTGTCACATATGCCACTCTATACACCATTCAGACTGTTTAGATGTATGGGTACTTCCAAATGCGTGAAAGGATTAAAGGGGTTTTGCCATAGACACTGATGATATAGACACTGATGGCACATCAATAGAAAATGCCAGCAATGTCAGATAGGTGCGAGTCCCACCTCTTAGATCACTGATCAAGTCCCCTACAGGGACAAGTAAGAAATAAAGAAGTAAAAGTGAGAAAATAACATACCACCCTTTTCCCATTATACATGCCAATCACCTCAAAAAAGATCAAAAATAAAAAATTACAAGTTTGTTATCTCCCTGTATGTTACGACTTAGCCTATAAATCTGTCAAATTATTTAATCCACATGATGAACACCGTAAAAAAACAAAAACAGTGATTTTTGCTCATCCTGCTGCACATTAAATGGAATAAAAAAGGATTAAAAGTCATATAAACCCCATCCATATATGGAAAATGAAAAAAATATATATATGGCTATCAGACTGTCCAGGAGTTGATTGATGCTTTAATCCAGGTCTGGGAGAAGATTCCTCAAGAGAACATCTGCCGCCTCATAAGGAGCATATCCAAGTATTGTAGGGAGGTCATACAAGCATGTGGAGGTCACACACATTACTGAGCCTCATTTCCTTGTCTTGAGGTATTTCCACTGAAGTTGGATCAGACTGAAATTTGATTTTCCACTTTGATTTTGAGTATCATTCCAAATCCAGAACTCCATGGGATATTAATTTTGATTTTCATTGATCATTTTTATGTTTTATTGTTCTCAGTGTATTACATGTAATGAATAAAGAATTGCAACTGGAATATTTCATTGAGACCTAGGATGTGGTATTTTAGTGTTCCCTTTATTTTCCTGAGCAGTGTACATTACTCATATACTACTCACAAAAAGTTAGATTTGGCTTTTGGTTGAAATATCAGGATGAACATAAAATTTCTTGAACATTTTTTTAAATGAACTAAATAAAACAATCTCTTAACTTTTAAATGAACATGTCCAAATGTTTCAGTTCTTTTTGCATAACTTACAAGAAGCTTAATGGCAAAACTCACAACAGGTGTTTTATTCCGGAATCGCCAAATAAATTTAGGGGTCAATTTGAATTGGGATTTAAACAGTCCTATTCATTATGCTGTTCACATTTTGACTCAAACTTCATAACATTCGTCTCACTCTATTAGTAATAATATATCCCCGGTTACCTCTTCGTGGCTAGATTTATAGGATTCCCCAATCCCAATATACTCAGTCTTCATATATATTCAATAGCCACAATATTATAATCCTTTTCTTTCTTTTTAATCAATGCAAAATATATTCCATTATAGCACACTAGACATATCTTTAAAAATATAAATAGGTAACCGTTACAGGGTAAAGTGCAAAGTCCAACCTTTCAGTCCATGCAGACTTATTCACAGGCTGGGACCTGTCGTTCCTCTGAGTGTGTAGCCTCCATCACCTCCGTGCTCGTCTGCACCTGCTACGTTTCGGGGTCCGCCCCCTTTGTCAAGCATTCTGGGATGTTGAAACGGTTCTACTTATATGGTAAACAGACCATTAAAAACAACATTTAAAAACATCGGTGTTTGTGGGTAAGTAATTTTTTTTAATTCTCTTATATATTTGATTTATTAATTTTATTGAATTCTTAATTTATCTTTTTATTTCTTATATTTTATTTAATTTGTATTTTTTTCCTTTTCTACCCTACAAACCCGTCCCTACGGGCTGGAGGTGAGGAGACTTACAGATACACACTCCACCTACACTCTTCATTGAGACCACACGGCGCTAGAGTCTGCAACTGATTAATCCAGTATACTTCTCTCCTTAGTAGTTGTGTTGTTATATCCTCAGTCATGTTACTATGAATTTCCTCTAGGACACACCATTTTAAATCCCATACATTATGCCGACACTCATAAAAATGTCGTGCGACTGTGGACTCTCCAAATTTTTTTGTTGTATGTGTTTTTCCTTCCCTGTTTTCAGTATGATCTTTCTCTTCTATTTTCTCCATTTTATTTTTATATAATCTGATCTGAGACCTATGTTCATTGAGTCTTATTTTAATTTTCCTTGCTGTTTGTCCTACATATGATTTTCCACATGGGCATCTTAACATGTATATGACTTTTTCAGTATCGCAAGTGTAAAAACCTTTTAGTTTGTACTTCATTTCCCTCGTTGGATGATTTATAGAGCTTCCTTTTATAACACTACTACAGTTTTGACACGATAAGCAAGGAAATGTTCCTCGTTTCTGTGTATCCAAGAATTGCTGCTTATTCACACGATGCGTTTTTTGGATATCTGATTGAATAATATAATTACCCACTGTTTTGCCTTTGCGGTATATAAATCTGGGTCTCTCTATGAATAGTTTACTGTGTATAGGGTCGTTCTGTAGTATTCTCCAATTTTTTAAAATACTATTCTTAATTAGATTCGCATGTTTGTCATACTTGGAGATAAAATCTAATTTTGGTTATGTTAATTCCTGAGTTCTTTTCTTTTGTCGAGCAATTTCTCTTGGGATTTTCCCTATTTATTCACCTATTCTCCATACAGATTCCTCATCATACCCTCGAGCAATTTAAAGTTTTTCTATTATTTTTACTTTTTGATCATTGTATGATGTATCAGATGTGCAAATCCTTCTTGCACGCAAGAATTGTCCTTTGGGGATTCCCTTAAATGTACTAGGGGCGTGATAGCTGTCTTTCCTCAACAGGTTGTTTCTATCCGTTGCTTTTGTGTACAATGTAGTGTATAGTTTATTCTGTTCTTTTATGATGGATACATCCAAATAATTAACTGTAGTAGGATCTTTTGTTACAGTAAATTCCAAGAGTGGGTGTATACTATTGATATATCTATTGAATTGTTCCAATTCCTCATCTGTTCCAGTCCAGAGCATGAACACGTCATCCACGAATCTGAGCCACAGCAGAATATTCTGACTGTGTATTCCGTGGGTGACGTGTTCACACTCTATTTTGTTCATATAAATATTAGCGAAACTCGGGGCTGCTGGACTCCCCATCGAAGTCCCTTGTTTTTGTAGGAACACATCTGACCCGAATCGAAAATAATTTTTAGTCAGGATAGTTTCCAATAAGGGGATAAGGAAGGTTATTTCTGCATTTGTCAATTTTGGATCTTCAATTAGTTTTTCTCTTACTGCTTCTATGCCATCATTAGTAGGTATGTTTGTGTATAAACTTTTTATGTCATAGGTACACAACATGGTCACTTCACTTACATCCAAAGACTCAATTCGATCTAAAAGATCGTTTGTATCCTTCAGGCAGTATGGGAGGCGTGTCACTATTTTCTGCAGATAACTATCTACAAAAATTGGAATGGGATGAAACAAAGACCCTAGTCCTGACACGATAAGCGGGGTGCTCTCAGGCGGAAGTGGCCACTGAGCTTAGTGTCACACAGTGTCATCAGCAGGTTGCAACAGACATGAAGGAAGAGTCACAGAAAGGCAAAGAAGTGGATGTCGTTTGACTCCATCGCACACTGATGACCGTTTTATTGTAAACAATGTCTGGGGGGAGTCAGATGATGACTGCCACACAACTCTAGTCACATTTAAAGGAGGTGAGAGGCACCCAAAGGTCGCATTAGACCATTTTTAACAATTTACATCAGTGTGGCCTGCATGCTAATTGACTTAACCACATCACCAGGCACAGGCATCATCATCTTGCATGGGCCAGGGAGCCTCTACTCTGGATGAGGGACCTGTAGTCCTCAGTGCTATTCAGTGATGAAAGTTGATTCACTCTGAGCAGAAATTATGGCTGCCAACAAAGCTTAAGCATGCCTGGAGTTGTGTGGCATTAATCATCCAGTTCCGCAGGACATTGTTTACAATGAAGTGATAATCAGTGTGTAGCCAATGGACATCCATTTATTTGCCTTTCTGTGACTCTTCCAGTCTCTCTGTATTTCTGTTGCAATCTGCTGCTGACAATCTGCAACACTCTAAACTCAAGTGTCCACTTCCATCTTGCTTGAAGTCTTGCAATTGCGAGGTACTGTTAATAATTGTAAGGTGTTCTCTTGGTCTTGTAAGAAATACCGCAGATTACTAGATGGTAGCATTGCAGATGGATGCTGGGTATAGTAGTGCAGTGGTGGTAGTGTGGTGCACTGGTGCTCAATAACAGCAGACAACACAGTTTCTCCGGAAATATTTTGGGCTTTACTCACGGTTCCCTTCTTGTGGATGTTACATATACATGGACAGCAAGGCACATGTCTTTTGGCATATCTCAGACCCCCTCTCTCTGGACTCTTGACACTCCTCACAACTCCCTTCTGGTCCCATCCCAGACCAACTGTGCGAGGGTGCAGGTACTGGTGCTGACCCCCATTCCAGTCCAGCCATGCATCTGGCGACTCAGGACACACTCTGTCCACTCACTGTGGTCCCTTAATCTTCCATAAGTCCCCTAAACTGCTTCTCTTTAGTGTTCACTCCACCTGGGTCTTTATTTTCTCACGGTTTCTGCTCAACCTCAGATGATCCAGTGAGTCGGGCTGCTCTTCTCTGGACCCAGCCTGCCCTGTCTATTGCCAGCTCAACAGATAGAGGTTTCCACTTTAACTGCTGCTCTCAACTGGAACAAACTTAAATCATAAACATAACTAACTCCAGAGTGGACAGGCTCTACCTTATAACTGTGTACACAGCCTCCAGCTCCACTTCTGTCAGCTCACCTGATTGGCTGCACTGTCTCCCTAACAGCCTTAGCGCTCTCTCTCTCTCCTGCAAGGCTGTTAACCCCTACACCCAGGGGCATAGCTATTTTTGAATGGGCCACGTCCCTAACCCCAAAAAGTTACCAGTGCCCGTTATTAACAGTCATGCACTTACTAGGTAATACAAGGAGCAAATACCTGACCATACTTATCACCATCATCACTGCTACAAAACAAATCCCACTATACCAAGACCAACATAACCAATAATGCTACTGTATAAGGACCTGATTATACTTCCAGAACATGACCACAAATTACCACCACATAGTGACTGAATAATACCCCTATATTATTACTGAATCAGTATGCAAAGACCAATATTACCACTATATAGCTACCGTATTGCTGCAGATGCCAGTGTACACATACTCTGCATACATATAATTGATTACTGTGCAGTTACATCTTGTGACTCAAGTCCAGACCGTCATGATGATTTCTCCCGGCCACCACTCATCCCTACAGATTTGGACAGAAATATCCTCACTTTTCCAGCACCTCCCTCACCACTATACAAACTTCTCATGGATGGGATAGCAGGTACAGGCTATAGCTTAGAGGCACAGTCTCCTAGGGAGCTGGGGATGAACATATGATTAACCCCCCTGTAGACTGTGCTACAACTTTGGCCTGTACCCTTCAGATTCATATTACCCAGTAGAAAGGAAAGCCGCAGGTAGCTAGGTAGACTCCCGTTAGATATATTGGTAGGTCCTAGGTAGGTTGCTAGGCCTTAGGTAGGTAGGTTGATAGGCTACATGTAGGTAGGTATGCAGCAGTTAGGCCCCAGGTAGGTATGTAGGCCATAGGTAGTTAGATAGGTCACAGGTGGGTAAGCTATAGGTAGGTAGATGGAAAGATTGGCCCAAGTTAGGCAGTAGTTAGGCCCCAGGTAGGTAGGCATCCCCCAAGTAGGTAGATAGGCAGACCCCAGGTAAATAGGCCCCAGGTTGCTAGGTAGTCCACAGGTAGCTAGACTGTAAGTGGGCCCCAGGTAGCTAGGTTGTAGCCAGGCCCCTGGTAGCTAGGCTGTAGCTAAGCCCCAGGTAGCAAGGTAGACTGTAGCTAGGCCTCAGGTAGTTAGCTAGACTGTAGCTAGGCCCAAGGTAATTAGGTAAACTGTAGCTAGGCCCCAGGTAGGTAGTCTGTAGGTGATCCCCACATGGGTAGTTAGGTAGGTAGACTACTGTACATAAACATCCTAAACAAGTATACATATCACTATACAGTATAATACACTTGCCCTCCTTTACAACGTCATGATATCAAAATGTGAACAGCATGACGAGGAAGACTGCTTAAATCCCAATTCAAATTGACCAACAAAATTTTGGGGGGCAAATCAGGGATTAAACTCCTTGTTAGATCTCAGCAACTTGTCCATAAAGTACTGAAACATTGAACGGGTGGAGATATGCATTCTAAATTTAAGAGATGGTCTCATTAAAAAAAAAAAAAATCAAGAAATTTTATGTTCATCCTGAAAATTCAACCAAAAGCCAAATAACCCTAACTTTTTGAGTGTAGTTTATGTTAGGCAAATTCACAAAATTACCCTGGATCAGTTGACCAGATTAAGTGTTTGGCAGTGTCCAAAGTTTACTACAACAGCAGATGCAGTAAAAAGGTCAAGAAAAATTAGGACTTGGCATCAGGAATTGCAACAGCATGTGTAGGGTGGGGTTCAGAGTGATTTAGTTATCCCTACCTTTGTGGCCTCTCAAAGAGAAATTACTTCAAAGCTGTTCATTACATAGGAGGACCTTTTCCAGTTCCATCAGGACTCAAGGATGCCTCCATCAACCACTATCCACACCATGAGAAGTTCAATAAATTTTTAGGCTTCCTTGTCATCTGAATTCAGTAAATCATGTAAAACACTGAATTGTCTTAGCTACTGATTGTGTTGCCTTCCCCAATGTCCACCCCTGTAAGTAGTTTACTTCTTTAGAAAAATTTTCATCAGTAAAGTATCATTTGGTTAAATTTTACTAATAAAATACTACTTTTCTCACTCAATGTATAAGGGACCTAAAAGCTATGTGAGAAAATTGCCTCTCCTAGGGGAAGATTGATAGGGAAAGCTAATTCAATTTAAAATATTAGTCCTACAAAATACAGGCAGTTGGGGCTTACAACATTCTGACTTATATCTGCCTCCTAGTTACAGAGACTTAAGGGGAGTGGAACTACAAGTGCCAGCATACCACAGCAGCACATGAGAGACAGAAAGTGAGCTGAATTCTTCCAAACAGGGTAACAGACAGAAATATGGGGTGTAAAAGGTAAAATGGGTGTTAACCCTTCCCTGCATTATTCAAAGCTAAAAAAAAAAGAAAATTGTGCTGAAGTTACATTTAATAAATGTACCTATTTCAGCTTACATACAAACTAAATTTAAAGGTAGGTATGTAGGCCATAGGTAGTTAGATAGGTCACAGGTGGGTAAGCTATAGGTAGTTAGATGGGAAGATTGGCCCTAGTTAGGCAGTATTTAGGCCCCAGGTAGGTAGGCATCCCCCAAGTAGGTAGATAGGCAGACCCCAGATAGATAGGCCCCAGGTTGCTAGGTAGTCCACAGGTAGCTAGACTGTAGGTGGGCCCCAGGTAGGTAGGTTGTAGCCAGGCCCCTGGTAGCTAGGCTGTAGCTAGGCCCCAGGAAGCTAGGCAGACTGTAGCTAGGCCCTAGTCACCAGTATTCAGTGAGGGAAAACACGCCTACTGGGAGGAGTGACACACCCCTAGATTTGAAGCTGAAAAGAGAGAGAAAGCTCAAGATGCCTGTGAAAGTCGGTAGTGAGACAAACCTTTTAAGAACAAGCCAACTGTCCCTGTCCCATTTGTTATCTGGGGACCACCTGTATTTGAGTTACTACTGAGCATTACATTAAAAATTCTAAAACATATGAAAGTACTTAGTTTTAAGAATGAAGAAATCTTACAAACTTCTGAAGGTTTCTCTAACCTTCAGGTACATTTGGAAGGAAGTAACCAATATTTGAGGTGTCAATCCACACTCCGTAGCCAGACAGGGCGATTACCATCTAAGATATGGCATTGAACTGCCTGATGGTAATATAATGGAAGTAATTTATTATTGATGGCCTTATGTTCTTATGGTTCAACTGTATGATTTGCTTTGTCATAAAAAAATGTTTAATAAAACAATGTTAACAAAGGAAAAGTTCGTTAAAAAGCTGCAAAAAACCTATTTAATAAATTTAGCAATCAAGAAGGCAAAAGCATTTACACACTGATTGTGACTTTTCTATAAAGTCTCATCTTCTACAGCTGCACACTTCTCCTACAGTCATGGTTCCTTACTCATCATTCAAAGATAACACTTAGGTGTTGCGAACGGTGCCGCAGCCCACAACTCGAGTGCCGCCGCTGCCCGGGTGTCGGGCGACAGGCGCACTCGTTCCCCTGCGCGCCGGTACTCACCCGGCCGCGCTCCAGTCTCTCTGCAGTCTCCTGCTGTTCAGCGCGCATCCCCGTGCTTTAGGGCGTGCGTTCGCCGACTCTGTGAAATTTAAAGGGCCAGCGCGCCGGTAATTGGCTAATTACCGGGCGCTGCCTCTATATTACCTGGGCACTTCCGCCCACTCCCTGCCAGATCTGTCGTGCCTGTGCCTAAAGAAAAAGTGATTCTTGAAGTCTGGTTTTGATCTTCCGTGTACCGTACCGTTTGCCTCCGTCTCCTAACCACGAACCTCTGCCCCCTTCCCTGACCTTCCTGCCTGTCCTCGACCACGAACCTCTGCCGCCAGTCCCCTGCCTT
>JAODAL010084637.1:0-10855 GCA_025379985.1 Phyllomedusa bahiana
AAAAACGTATTTTTTGCACCTTTTAAAATTTTGGGGGAATATAGAATTGTGTTTTAAATTTTTACTTTGAGCGGGGTGTCAAAAAACAAGCTGTGTGCACAAAAGAAAAAACACCAACTGTTTATTTTTGGGGATTTAAACCGATATTTTTTGCACCTTCTTTTTACCTGGGGAATATAATTTGCTTTTTTTAAAGATTTTCTTGTTGCTGTCAATGAACAAGTGGGTGCGCAAAAGCACAAAAAACACGTAAATTTTTTAGTTTTGGGTATTTAAAAACGGTTTTTTTGCCCCTTTCAATTCCCTGTGGTGTATAAATTTTTTTTTTTTGGGGTTTAGTAGATGCTGCTAAATGAACATGCTGGGGGGAAAAATCAAAAAACACGTAACTGTTTTTTTTGGGTTAAAAAAAGTTTTTTTTTGCACTTTAAATTTCCCCTTGGTGAATATAGAATTTCTGTTTTAAGTTTTACGTAGATGCTGCTCAATAAAAATGGGGGTGGCAAAAGTCAAAAAACACGTAACTGTTATTTTTTGGTTAAAAAACGTATTTTTTGCCCCTTTTAAAATCACCTGTGGGAATTTTGAATTGCTGTTTTAAGATTTACGTGGATCGCTCAAAAAACAATGTGGGTGGAAAAAAGTAAAAAAAACACGTACTGTGTTTTTTCGTACGTAAGTTTTTTGCAAAAAAAACCCCTTGCGACTAAAAAATTTTTGTATTGAAATTTTAAACTGCAAGGGGAATATCAACAGTCAAGGTGAGGGTAAAATTGAAATAAAACCCTATCAAATTGTATACTGAAATAAAAGTGGATTTTTTCAGCTAACAAAGAATTGCGTTATGAAATGTTTGTGTTTCAAATTTTTTCAGGTGCCAATATCAGGAAAATATTTCAATAGAAAATGTTATAATAAAGATTTTCCACTACAATGTCTACAAAAGTTTTTGGGAATTTTTATCCATTGTTTTTTTAGATAGGCTTGTCTGTTTTTGCCCGTGGGCCCCCCCCCCCCCGCTCCCGCCGTGAATTTACAGCGGTTTTGCTGCTTTAAATTTTTCTAGCTACTAATAAAAACTTCAAATCTCTAAACTAACTAAATTGGAAGGGTCAAGCTAATTGAGGTTTCTCTGTGCAGAAATAGAAAAATTTCGCGAGGTTTGGCCCCGGCAGAGCGCAGGTCCTATCCCTCTGAACCCTGAGAGACCTGAGGCGAACAGGAAAAATTTTTTGTAAAACGAGGTCAGTGATTTTTTTCCGCAATCGCAAACCCTACAATCCCCGTCTGACGCGCACAAAAACTCACCTGTTTTTCTGTAATGATTTTCTGGCCGCCAAAATTACAGGGAAGCCCAAAAAGGCGCGATCTTAATGTGGCTCAGATTTTTAAACCCTTAAATTTTCGCTGATCTGGGAAATTTCGATCACCATAAAAACCTTGCGATTTTGAATTGTCGATAAAAAAACCTCAACATTTAAATTAAAACCATTTTTGGAAAAAAAAGTATTAGGCAGGTCAGTATACCTCCTTAAAACATGTTAGGGGCACTAAATCACCCCCTCTTATGGGTTTCACAATTTTGTCGATGCCCAAAATTGTTATGCCCTTTCTGCTGTTGTTATGTACATCTATAAAGAGTTGTGAAAATACTGGATCTATTGCGTACTGCAGTGCTGGTGATGTCGTTCAAATGTTCAAAGAACCTAACTGTTAGTCTGCGGGACGTACTAGCCACATAATACAAGTTACAGATAGTGCAAATAGCCACATAAATAATATGATGGGAATTGCAATTTAGATACTGTTTAATGGGAAATGTTTGTGTGCCCTCAATATTAGAAAATTCTCGGGTAATGGTAACATATTGGCATGTTTTGCATTGTTTGGATCCACATCTGAAAAAACCTCTATTATCCAACCATGTAGAATTTCTAGCACTAGAGGTTATACAATTAGGTGAAAGTAAGTTACCCAGAGTTTTCGGTCTTCTGGCCACCACTCTACAACCTTCACTTAAGACAGCCTGCAAGATCGAATCTTGTTTGAGAATGGCTAAATTTTTATAAAAGATTTTTTTAATAAGAAGAAATTGGTGTGTGGAATCCAATGCTAGAGTGGGCTTCCATTGTTTATTAGACTTGGTTCTTGAAGATTTGATAAGTTGTTCTCGTTCTTTATTTTTTAATTTTACATGTAGCCCTATCTAGTGTCCACGCGGGTATCCTCTACATTTTAATCATTGACTAATATTATTTTGCTCCGCTATAAAGTCAGAATCAAGGCTACAATTACGTTTTGCTCTGCACATCTTGCCAAAGGGTATGGACATACGGGTTTTCTTGTAAATATACATGTTTTCCCACCAGGCTACAACGAGGTTAGCCAATGAGGGCGAAAACTTCGTCCCCATGGCCACACCTCTTACCTGTAAATAGATTGCATTGTCAAATCTGAAGAAATTATGTGTCATGAGAAAATAGACCATATTAATCACAAAATCAACAAATTCCTGTGCATACCCATTGTATTTTTGGAAATGAAAACGAAGGGCCAAAATTGCAACAGCGTATGGGAAACTTGTATATAGAGATTCAGCATCACATGCTACCCAATACAAGTCCTCCATCCATTTGATATTCTCAATACTGGATAACACGTCCCTGGTATCTTGCAAGTAGCCTGGGATTTTACATACCAATGGCTGTAATACAGAATCCAGACATTGGCATGATCTTTCAAATAAGGACCCAATCCCCGAGACTATAGGATGCATAGGGGGATTTTATTTATTTTTATGGACTTTAGGAAGACCATACATTATAGGTAGAGATGGGCGAATTTCTCAAATATTCGATTCGCTTACTTCGCCGAATTTCCCGACAAAAATAACTTCATTCCGAATTACTTCGGGACGAATCACGTTAAAAAACAGCTATTTCCAGGCTGCACAGAGCCTGCAGGGTGCTGTAGAACGTTGTGCCATGCTTAAATATGCAGAGGGAGCTTGGTTTGGTCTTCATACAATGTTGTGTTTTAGTATGACACGCACATGACTGCCGCCGCTCTTAGAATCGCTTCACTATAAAATTCCCTGGGCACTTAAGAGGGCAAAACTGACCAAAAAACTGAAGCGGGAATGTTGCCTGATAAAGTCATGGCAGCGACAGCTGGAAAAAAACAAGCTGAGAGCTCAGGTGGCAACATTAGTGACAGAGTGTGGAGGTGACGGCAGCAGCCACAGCAGCATGAGGTCAGACAGTGGCACAATGACATTCTGGAGGTAGCAAAAACAGGAGTAGGCCACAGAGTGGCACAATGACAGAGAGTGGAGGTGACGGCGGCAGCAGCATGAGATCAGACAGTGGCGCAATGACATTCTGGAGGTGGCAAAAACTGGAGTAGGCCGCAGAGTGGCACAATGACAGAGAGTGCAGGTCACGACGGCAGCAGCATGAGATCAGACAGTGGCACAATGACATTCTGGAGGTGGCAAAAACAGGAGTAGTCCACAGAAGTGGTGCACAATGAACATGAGAGGTGGCAGGTCACGACAGCAGCAGCATGAGGTCAGAGAGTGGCACAATGACATTCTGGAGGTGGCAAAAAACAGGAGTAGGCCACAGAGTGGCACAATGACAGAGAGTGGAGGTGACGGCGGCAGGAGCAACAGCATGAGGTCAGAGAGTGGCACAATGACACAGTGTGGATGTCATGGCACCAGCAACAACAGCATCAGCATGAGGTCATACAGTGGCACAATGAGAGAGTGTGGAGGTGACGGTGGCAGCAGCATGAGGTCAGACAGTGGCACAATGACATTCTGGAGGTGGCAAAAACAGGAGTAGGCCACAGAGTGGCACAATGACACAGTGTGGAGGTCACGGCAGCAGCAGCATGAGGTCAGACAGTGGCACAATGACATTCTGGAGGTGGCAAAAACTGGAGTAGGCCACAGAGTGGCACAATGACAGAGAGTGGAGGTCACGGCGGCAGGAGCAACAGCATGAGGTCAGAGAGTGGCACAATGACACAGTGTGGATGTCACGGCACCAGCAACAGCAGCAGCAGCAGCATGAGGTCATAAAGTGGCACAATGACAGAGTGTGGAGGTGGGTGGCAATACCAGTCCCTGGTAAAGATGGTTGGTGGCAGATGGAGAAACTGTCAGCAGATATGTGGCATCAGGCGGGTGGCGGCATCAGAATAGTGGCTGAGGCAGGTAGTTTGAACCCAGACTCATTTCTCACAGTTTGGGTGAGGCATCATGGCTGATGTAGTCTGACGCCTAAGGCATTGGTGTGTGGAAATGCTGCCCGACCCACGCCTGATTCATCTTGACAAAGGTCAGTCGTTCCACATTTCCCGTGGACAAGCGGGTTCTCCTTGGGGTAACGATGGCCCCCGCCGCACTGAACACCCGCTCTGATGCCACACTACTGGCCGGGCAGGACAGCTTCACCACTGCAAACTCGGCAAGTTGCGGCCACACATCCAGTTTGTCTGCCCAGTAGTCCAGCAGATCTTTAACTGGGGTGGCAGAGTGCTGTCCAAGTAGGCCACCACCTGTTGGTTCAGGGACTGCTCCAGGTCCTGCTGCTGCTGCTAGCGACTACCCTCCTCACTAGGCGGGTGAAGGAAGCTGCTCGTCAGTGACTCCAGACTTAGGTTGCTGCTGATGGAGCTGGTACTGCTCCTAGCCCCCCCCCCTCCCACTTTCCCCAGCAGCCACGGCAGTAGTAAGTGAGCGCTGAGGAACCTCCCGGTCAGAGGAGGGGCGATGCCGCACATAGGCAGCGGCCAACTGACTACGGAGGATTTCCCTATAGTATTTGAGTTTGTCCTCCCTCTCAATAGCTGGGAAAAAGGCTCCCATTTTGGACCGGTAGCGAGGGTCCAATAGGGTGGAGAGCCAGAAGTCATCCCTCTGCCGGATGCTGACTATTCGGCTGTCACTAGCCAGGCAAATCAGCATGCTGCGGGCCATCTGACTCCGAGGGGCTCCCTGCCTCCATCTCCACTGTATACTGCCACAGTGCTTGCGGGTCATCTGCCTCATCTTCCTCATCTCCATCTACCTCCTCCAGCTGCTCCTGCTCCTCCTCTCTTGTCACCTGGGTAGAAAATCCACTCATTTCACCAGACAATGCTTCTGCTCCAATGTCCTCCTCCTCCTCCTCCTCCATGTCAGTCCCCACCGGACTCATGTGGCCGCGAGATGTAGTCGCCACGTCTCCAGTCCCCTGCCCAGACAGATTTTTCAGCATCTGTTCCAGGACATGAAGCAGTGGAATGACGTTATTCATCCCGTAGTCCTGGCGACTGAAAAATAACGTGGCCTCCTCGAATGGCCTCAACAAACGGCAGGTGTCATGCATGAGCTGCCACTGGCTGACATCAAAGTTACACAAGGGAGTACTCCTGTCTGCCTGGATCATCAAAAAATCGTTAATGGCCTTTCTCTGTTCATACAGTCGGTCCAACATGTGCAGGCTGGAATTCCAACGGGTGGAAACATCGCATATCAGTGTGTTTGGGGAGGCCGTTCTGCCGCTGCAACTCGAGAAGGGTGTTCCTGGCTTTGTATTAATGGATAAAGTGCATGCACAGTTTCCTGGCCATTTTCAGAATCTTCTAAAGATCGGTGGAAGACTTCAGGAACCTTTTCACAACCAGATTGAACAAGTGCGCCATGCAGGGCGCATGGACCATCCCTCCTCTGTACAGCGCAGACACCATGTTCCTCCCATTGTCTGTCATCATGGTTTCGATTTGCAGTTGGCGCGGAGAAAGCCACACATCGATTTCTTGCTGCATGACGCGGAGCAGTTCCTCCCCTGTGTGACTTCGTCCGCCGAGGCAAGCCAGGTGTAGAACTGCGTGACACCGCTGTGCCCTACACATGTGGTATGATGGAGTAGTACTTGTCGAGGCTGAGATGGTGGTGGTGGTGGAGGAAGAGGAGACGGACATTGGCGCAGGAGCCGCAGTTTGACAACGTGGAGGAGAAAGCGGCGTCTCCTGTCCAAGTTGTTGGTGTGCCTGGGCTGGAAGCACATTCACCCAGTGGGTCGCAAAGGACATGTACTGGCCCTGACCGTAGTTACAGCTCCAGACGTCCGCGCTGCCGTCCATCTTGGAACAAACCGATAAGCTCAAGGACTGGCCCACCTTCTGTTCTACATATTTATGAAGTGCTGGTACTGCCTTTTTGGAAAAGAAATTACCGCTTGGAACTCTCCATCTTGGCTCGGCACAAGCCATTAGTTCTCTGAATGGTGCAGAGTCCACCATTTGGAAAGGGATGGACTGCAGCACCAACAACTTGGACAGGAGCACGGTCAGCTGCTGCACCTTAGGATGGTTGGACGCATACTGTTGTCTCTTTGCAATCACCTCGCTGAACGACTGCTGGCGCCATTAATAGCGAGGAGCAGGAGCATCTGGACCGAGAGATGAATTCAAAGAGAAACAGCTCCCTTCTGCAGAGGTGGTGGAGCCTTGACTGGCTGCAATGGCATGCATGCCACTGGGCGCTGCTGCTGCTGTTGCTGCGGCGGCAGGATGGACCACCACATCTGAGCCACGTTTCTTCCAGGCCACCGGATGGTGACGCTGCCTGTGTTGACGCAGGGCCGTGGTGCCAACGTTAGCTCCCTGGCCACGCTTCACTTTCTGCCTACAGATTCTACATATACCCATATTCGACTCCTCCGGTGTCTTAGCAAAGAACTGTTACACCGCCGAGTATCGGATTTTACCGCCAACGCTCCGCACTGAGTGACTACTGCCGCCGCTGCCTCGCTGAGCCTCTGTGCCGCTACTTTCTTGAACCTGCGAAGCGGGTTTTTTACCCCGTGGCCGCTTGGCTCCCGACCTCACACTGCTGCTATCCTGCTGACTCACGGCCACAACCCACTTGCTGGCTGCGCCGCTGCCTGACTCGCAAGCTGACGCCCTCTTCTCCTGACGGTGATGAAGCCCTTGCCTCACCCGGCTCCCAAATGCGGTCGGCTACATCATCATCTATTTGTGTTTCATCGTCACTGCTGTCCTCTTTACCGGTCTTGGTATGCAGAGGCTGACCCCTCACAACATGACCTCCCATGCCACTCTCAACATCTATACTTTGCCGCCTACTGCAAGAAGCAGGGAATATTGGCCCCATTTCTTCGCTGCCAATTAGCTGCTGACTTCCCTCCTCAAATGGTTCATCCTCGCTATATAGTGGCGCTGAGCCCAGACCAAATAGTGGATCTCTGGCTGAGGGAACCGGATGGGACAGAGGCGGGTTGAGGACAGGTGAGGGCCGCTGACCCGCTCCCGGGCCATGCCAACTAAGGGTTGTGTCTGACGTTAAAACCGACTCTTGGCTGGGGTTGTCAGATGTCATCTGGGAGGAAGTGGATGACCTAGTCAACCAATCAAGAACCATTGGGTTGCTGAACAACACACGGCCGCTAGATGACAGCGGCAGTTGTGGCCTCACCGAGTGACCCCTGCTGCGACGTCCCCTTGCTGTGCTGCGACCTGGGCCTGGAATGTTTGTTCCTCTGCCACTCGCAGGTGAAGAGCCTGCCACCTCTCTGTCTGACATACTGTTTGTTCTAAAATGTACAGACACTGTTTGATGAAGATATCTGTATATGATAAATACACACCCTGTATTTGACTCCAAATGAACCCACTAAGAAGCTTGGGTAACCCTTGGATATAAATTGCGCTCCACAAATGGGCAGGAAAAATTGACTTGTATGTGCCGTTTAAAAACTCTGTGTATTTTACTGAATGTAAAAGCACAAACAGGCTTAATTAACCTTCGGATATGAATTATGCTACAGAATTTCTTCTGTGGCGGTGAAAAAGAAAGTTTCTTTTACTGAGTACAACTGCAGAAAAATACTTAGTTAACCCCTGGATGTAAATTGCACCAAACAATTGAGCAACCACAAACTACCAGCTTTGTAGCGTGTTACAATGGCGTGTTTTTTACGCTACACAACAAGAGAAAAAATTGTAATTAACCTTCGCTTGTGAATTATGCTACAGGAAAAATGTATTTTTTGGCGGTGAAAGACGGTTTATTTTAGTCACCACAGCAGCAAAACAACACTTAATTAACCCCTGGATGTAAATTGCGCCAAACAATTGAGCAACCACAAACTACTAGCTTTGTAGCGTGTTACAATGACGTGTTTTTACGCTACACAACAAGAGAAAAATTTGTAATTAACCTTCGCTTGTGAATTATGCTACAGGAAAAATGTATTTTTTGGCGGTGAAAGACGGTTTATTTTAGTCACCACAGCAGCAAAACAACGCTTAATTAACCCCTGGATGTAAATTGCGGCAAACAATTGAGCAACCACAAACTACTAGCTTTGTAGCGTGTTACAATGGCGTGTTTTTTACGCTACACAACAAGAGAAAAAATTGTAATTAACCTTTGCTTGTGAATTATGCTACAGGAAAAATGTCTTTTTTGGCGGTGAAAAAGATGGTTTATTTTAGTCACCACAGCAGCAAAACAACACTTAATTAACCCCTGGATGTAAATTGCGCCAAACAATTGAGCAACCACAAACTACTAGCTTTGTAGCGTGTTACAATGGCGTGTTTTTTACGCTACACAACAATAGAAAAAATTGTAATTAACCTTCGCTTCTGAATTATGCTACAGGAAAAATATCTTTTTTGGTTGTGAAAAAGACGGTTTCTTTTAGTCACCACAGCAGCAGAACAACGCTTAATTAACCCCTGGATGTAAATTGCACAAAAGAATTGAGCAGCCAAAAAGTGGTATTTGTATTGTAAAAACGCTGTTTCTTTAAATGCATACAACAAGAACAGGCTTAGATTCCCCTTGGATATTCAATGTGCTGTGAGCAGATAGCATTAAAATGTATATGCAGCTGCACTGGATGCACACTGGACTTCAGATCCAATACCCCACAAAATCAGAAATAGAACGTTAAGAGAAGCAGTCTCTGAGACAAGCTGAGACACCCCACAAAAGTCGCTGTATAAAAATCAGTTCTTCAGTAAGAGCTATTACAAGCAGCCGCGGCAGCACCGTCCCTCATCAGTACAGTGAGAGGAGTGTGAGCTGCCAGCGTCGCGCCCGGACTAATATTGTGCGGTGACATCACAGAATCCCGCCGGTCTCTGATTGGCTTCATCTCTGCACAGGTCATGCAGGCTATGCCCTTCTTCCTCCCAGAGTGCTTTGCCCCATGTAACGCCATGTGCTCGCAGCCATTTTATCAATCAAAAGCACACTTTGTTCACCCGAAGTACCCTAAACTTCGACTTCATTCAGAACCGAAGTTTTCCTGAAATTCTAAACGAATTCCACTTCGTTAGAATCAATTCGCCCATCTCTAATTATAGGTAGTGTTGAGCGATTATTATCGACAAAGTTGAAATCGGCACGGTTTTTATGTTGATCGGATTTTTTCGATCACGCGATAATTTAGGTTAAAATCTGCGCACAATCTATAAATATCGCGCCATTTTCGGCGCTTCCTGTCAATTTGGAGGCCAGCAAATCAGCTTAGAGAATAGAGCAGGGTGAGCTGGGTGTGCGACGTCATGACTGGGATGTGTATGGATGTGCGGGCGGGTGCGGGCGAACACAGACAGGCTGGCAGGCAGGCAGGCTTTTGAAAGGAGAGTGGATATAGTGCAGCCCAGACTCTGCTTTGACCCTGCATTGAAATGGGTTTTTATTAAGTTTTTGGCCAGTTTTTGGTGAAATATTAGCTTGTATTTTGTGCAGCCTGTACTTATATTAGGATACAGATCTTTTCTAGCAACTGCTAGTGTATTTGTTAGGTGCAAAACTCACCTTTTATTATCTGTACACGATTTAATTAGGTTTTTTTTCACTTTGGCGCAGCTCAGTTTTGTTCAAAGACCCACTTTGTTCTTACAATAGGATACAGAACTTTTCTAGTCACCGCAGGTGTATTTATAGGTGCAAAAACCACGTTTTATTATCCGTACACAATTTAATTAGGTTTTGTTCACTTTGGCGCAGCCCAGCTTTGTTCAAAGACCCACTTTGTACTCACAATAGGATACAGAACTTTTCTAGTCACCGCAGGTGTATTTATAGGTGCAAAAACCACGTTTTATTATCCGTACACAATTTAATTAGGTTTTGTTCACTTTGGCGCAGCCCAGCTTTGTTCAAAGACCCACTTTGTACTCACAATAGGATACAGAACTTTTCTAGTCACCGCAGGTGTATTTATAGGTGCAAAAACCACGTTTTATTATCCGTACACAATTTAATTAGGTTTTGTTCACTTTGGCGCAGGCCATTTTTGTTAAAAGACCCATCTTGTATGGATATTACCATACAGAAATTTGCTAGTAATTGCAGGTGTATTTCATAGGTGCAAAAACCACCTATTATTAACAGTACATAATTTAATTCCGTGTTTTTCACTTTGGCGCAGCCCAGCTTTGTTCATAGAGCCACGTTGTACTCACAATAGGATACAGAACTTTTCTAGTCACTGCAGGTAAATTTATAGGTGCAAAAACCACGTTTTATTATCCATACACAATTTAATTAGGTTTTGTTCACTTTGGGCAGGCCTTTTTTTTTTAAAAACCCACGTACGGTATTACCATACAAAATTTCTATAATTGCAGGTGTTTTCAAGGGGCAAAAACCACCTTTTTTTATCCCTATACATTCAAATATGTTTTTTTCTTTTGGGGGGCCTTTTGTTCAAGAGCCACCTTTACTTTAAATTTGAAAACAGAACTTTTCTAGTCACCGCAGGTAAATTTAAAGGTGCAAAAACCACTTTTATTATCTACACAATTTAATTAGTTTTTTTTT
>JAODAL010084638.1:0-10855 GCA_025379985.1 Phyllomedusa bahiana
CCACTGCTACATCATTACTGCTTTGTCTTTCTTTCCCTTGTCTACACTTGTGACCTGCTCATAAACCCACATAAGTGCTGCAGCCAATCACTGGGCTTAAAAGTCAAACACCATACACCACTGAGGCTAGCAAAAAAATTGGCTTTTTCACTGACCAATCACAGTCTAACATTAATAGCTCTATATTGAAAGATTCCAGTATTTCAGGACCCAGCAGTTTGTAAACTCTGATAATTCATACATTACTCTGTTGCAGCATACTATGTAACACACTCCATCCCTCCACCTGATCTCTCTATCACAGTCAATGGCTACACTCTCTCACCGGCTCCGCAAGTCCGCTGCCTTGGGATAACCTTTGACTCCAACCTGTCCTTCAATCCGCACATCCAAACCCTCACCTCTGCCTGCCGCTTCCACCTGAAAAATATCTCCTGTATCCACTCATTCCTTAAATTCGAAAGCACAAAAATGCTTGTCCACGCCCTCATCATATCACGACTAAACTATTGCAACATCCTTCTCTGTGGACTCCCATCTAGCACCCTCACTCCCCTCCAATCCATCCTTAACTCTGTCGCCCGTCTGATTCACCTCTCTCCTTGCTACTTCTCTGCCTCTCCCCTCCGCCGATCCCTTCACTGGCTTCCCATTGCCCAGCGAATCCAGTTCAAGTTAGTAACATTGACCTACAAGGCTCTCCATAACATCTCCCCCTCCATACATCTCTGCCCTAATCTCTAGATACCTCCCCTCACGCAATCTCCGCTCCTCACACACCTTCTTCTCTGCTCTCCTCTCCAAGACTTCTCCCGTGCTTACCCCATACTTTGGAACTCACTGCCCCAACACATCAGACTCTACCCCACTCTCACTTGCCTTAAAAGCAACCTGAAAACCCATCTCTTCAGGATTGACTTCTGTCTCTTCCCACCTTCCTTGTAGATTGTAAGCCCTCACGGGCAGGGACCTCTCTCCTTCTGTTCCAGTTGTTAGTTATTAATTTGTCACCTTTGTACTTGTTTGACCTATGTTATGTATGCAACCCGGTTGTACAGCGCCCTGGAACCAAGGGCGCTCTAAAATAAATAATAATAACATACAAGTAAATACATCTTCATATTTTTACTATATGAAGCCCTTCCAATCGAAAATAACAACAGACCGAAAAAGAAACCAACATAAAAAACAACAAATAATATATACAAACAATAAGGCCTCGTTCACACGGCTTATTTGAGCACGGATTGGCGCCGTACTCCGCGCCGGATTTGTGCTTCAGTACGGCGCCAATCCGTCCCTGTCATTACGGTAATCCACTGCTCTCATAGAGAACATGGAATCCGCGCTCCCACCGCTCGGCAAATCCCCGCGGGGGGAGAAAGGGACATGCACATTATTTACGCCGCGGACGCGCCCTAAACAATGCATGTCTATGGGGCCAGGAGTGCGCCCCCGCCGCGCTCGGCCACCGCCCCTGTCACGCCCCTTATTCACGCGGATTTGTGAGCTCAATACGGCTCACAAATCTGTCGGGAATAAGCCGTGTGAACACGGCCTAACCGCAAAAACTGGTGGAAAAGACAACATCTCACCATCTGGGCTCGTAGATACATCTGACCGGGCTTGCATAAAGAGGAGAGGTATTTTCCAAAAACTTTTGTTTCTGTGAAAAACTGCTGCTTTTGGCGGATTTTTTCGACGACTTACAATTTGCGTTGGAGGAGGGGAAGTGGAGAGGTTAAGCTTAAGGGTAAAAAATATAAAAGAAGTTTAAAACTATGAAACAACAGCAACAGAGCAAAAAATTAGGGCAAAAAAAAACAAAAGGGTTTGATTTTAAAGCAAAAACAAATAATTTTAAAACAGATTTACAATCAAGAAGAGAAAACCCCAAAATATTAAATTTTTTTTAACATTAAAAAACAGAAAGTTAGGAAATGCGGGCATTTTTTCAATCAGATAAGGGTGGGTACAGCATGGAAAAGATTAGACCAGGCAATGGAAAATCTTCTTGGTAGAAGAAAAGAAGCAAAACAACCTGTGGTGATCAAAGCCAGATGCTTAGAAATTATTCAACACCTGTAATGAATCTATTAAAGTGACAACTGGGTGTTACTATTCCCCTTAATAAAAGTATGTCCCTACAGCCTCATATAGTGGCCGCTGCTAAGCTGAGATGTGGATGTGATGCAGTTAAAAACCCTGCAATTCAGCAATTTTCTGATTGAATTTTAATAACCGAGGTTTGATTTTATTAAAACACCTTAAAATCTCCTCCACCTTCACCAGGTTCAAAAGAAACCTGAAAACACATCTCTTCAGGACTGCATATAACCTACAATAACCAATCATCCACTGTGCTACCCCAAAAATATGTCTGCCCCTCACCTTCTGTCTCTCTCCTCCTCCACTGTAGATTGTAAGCCCTCACGGGCAGTGCCCTCTCCCCCTCTGTGCCAGTTGCAGGTCATTCACTGTTATCATTGTACTTGTTTGACATATGTTATGCATGTATGTAACCTCCATTTTTAAATGTACAGCGCCCTGGAATCAATGGCGCTTTAAAATAAATAATAATAAAAAAAAACAAAGAGCAGAGAAGAAGTACAAATAATTTATAAAATGCTCTTACAAAGCATTAAGGGTTTTAAAGATAGTGGTATTGTGTCTCAGAAATACACGAGAGAAAAAAAATAGCTACAATGGCAACATCTTGGTATATTTAGCAGTCACAGATTCCACGCCTGACAGTAAATGGCAATAGCGTTATGTAAGGACATAGGATATACAGTAGACAAGGAAAAATATAATTATTGTACAGTATATATAGAGAGTGAGTAAAGAAGCACAACACTGATCTAAAAGCCTTTTCATTTTTCTGGACAACTTCTGCAATCCACTCAAAGTATGGCTATTGCCTTTCTGGCTAGGAATAGGGTTTCTCAGAGAAAATTTCTTAAATTATTTTATTACTTGTCTTTAGCCAACATTTTACACAATCCAGAGGTTTATGCAGCACTGGTATAATTAGGACCTCGAAGAGAAAATTGTGGGTCTCATTCTAAAATTACTGAGCACCCAAATCACGTGCCAAAAGTTTAATAAGTGTATACACATCTAATACATTCTGCAAGTAATATTTTGCCCATTTTTTCTAGCTGGTCAGGAGTAAGATAACATGGAGATATATTTATATAAGCCCCGGTGAAATAAAGGTTTTTCCCAAATATCTTGAAAGAGGTTGACTGTAATATTTGGAATTCGCTATTTCCATCTGTCAAGTGCAGAGGTGTCTTATGTAGAATCTTGGCCCTTATCAGTTGAAAGTAAAGCTTAGAAATTGAACCATGGAGTCCCTGTGAGTGCACCAATTAAAAGATACTAAAAAGTACAAAGTCTTCCGCTTGGATATTGAGTGTTTAGCTATTCACTTATTAGACATGCTCTAAAAAAAAATGAGTATGCAAAATATCATAATTAGTTTGTGAGCTATAATGAGACACAAAAGCATACATTTATGTGTACCTGCCCTAATGTGTGGACCCTCAATTGCCCCCATACATGAGCCTTCAGCAGTGAGTAGATTTGGATAAGGTCCTTTATGTCAACTCAATTTTCCAGGTAGGCAATAGTTT
The DNA here is from genome assembly GCA_025379985.1 of Phyllomedusa bahiana. Classification (NCBI taxonomy): domain Eukaryota; kingdom Metazoa; phylum Chordata; class Amphibia; order Anura; family Hylidae; genus Phyllomedusa; species Phyllomedusa bahiana. Next base: position 3,639 of record JAODAL010084638.1, read on the forward strand.
TACAGGCAAAACCACACAGCTAGTGCTGAACAGTATGTCCACATGGTTTTTTTGTTGCTATTTTAGACTGCACTTTAAGGGTATGTTCACAGGGCTTATTTGGACACGGTTTTCGGAGCGTTTCTGCACTGAAAACAGCGTCCAAAAAGCCCCCAGTTCATTTAATTGATTCCTATGTAAAACAGCGTTGTAGTTCATACATGACAAGGTTTTTACGCACTTCTTTTGGGCGCTGAAAAAGAAGTGTCATGTTAATTCTTGAAGTGTGTTTTAGGCTTGTTTTTTGACACATTTTTGGCGCATTTTTCGACTTGGCTATTAATCTGTATGGGTGAAAACCTCATCCAAAACCCTTTCCGAAAACCTCCAAAACCCCCCCTGAAAAGTTGTTTCAGACAGGTTTTGATGCTTTTGGGAGCGGAAACCCCTGAAAACCTCTTTGAAAACCTCCAAATAACCCCTGTGAAATACCTAAGCAGTTCACACGGCTTATTTTGGGATTATTTCCCCTAAAAAAGCGCCGACTGTGAAATTATGGGGGTAAAATACAACCCAGCATTATGGAATCCAAGTTCTCATAGAAACTATGGATTTCGTCTCCCTCCCGCTCAACAATACCCGAGCGGAAGAGAATACATGTCCAAATTTTCACGGGATATACGCGCCGTAATAAAAAGTCTGTTTAAACCGCGGCCCAGGCCCCCCCCCCCCCTGCAGAGCACACGGGGTAATTGCGGGCGAAAAACCCCGCAAATTTCACCGGAAAAAGCCGTGTGAACCCTCCTAAGAGTCCAATCATGGGAAAGTGTCTTTTTTTCAGGTACTTTCCACAAACCCGACAAAGCGAAAAAAAATAAGGTTTTTCCTAGGGAATATAAAAAAAACTGATACGTAGAAAAGGGATACTTGCTCACCTTAATTTTTGGGAAAGAGGCACAAGGGGCATAGAACCAAAAAATTTTTTTACGCTTTTTAATATTACTTTTAACCCCCATGGACCGGAGGGGGAAAGTTGAAGATCATTTCTAGAAAATGAGGTCTTCAAACCCGATCGACAAAAAAGAGAAAAACCAACACATCAAACTCTACTCCCCCTTCACCAGGTTTTAAAAACAACCCAAAACCCATACTTCGGATTGCCTATAACCTACAAAAACCCTGCTGCCACTGTACACCCCCCAAACATGTCTGCCCCCACCTCCGTCTCTTTCCCCCCTCCCCGAGATAGTAAGCCCCCGCGGGCAGGTCCCTCTCCCTCTGTTTTGCCAGTTTTGGGAAATCATTCATTGCTAACCATTTGACAGTTATGTAAAGAAAACCCCCCCTCGAATGTACGCGCCCTGGAATCAAAAAAAAATTGTACCAAGCTGACCCAAAAAAAAAGGGGCCTTTTATAATGAATTTTCTTTAATTTTTCCCCCAAATAGCACTGGGGCTTAAAATTTCCCCAAATGGATTATCTATTCTCAACCATTGAGCGTAATATGGCTTTGTGTTGGTTTTGATAAAAATTCCCATTTTTCTGTGAAAAGTTAGTGAGAGACCCCCTCAAAAAAGGGGGAACCTTTTAATGGGTTTGCAAGCTAGTGAAAATGGCCCAGTATCAATCAATCCCTCTACCGGGGTTAGTCTATTCTCTAGCGTTGACCTGTAAGTAGGCCTTGTGTTTTTGTTTTTGGTAAAAAATTCCCATTTTTCTGTAAATTTGTTAGTGTAAAACCCCCAAGAAACGGAACCTTGAGGGGTTTTCAAGCTTTAAATATAGGGGGCCCAGATCAATCAATACCTCATACCGGGGTTTTAGTCATTCTCTAGCATTGACCGTAATTGGGCCCTTGTTTTTTTTTTTGGGTATCCAATAAAACAAGGTTTTGGTTTTTTAAAAAAAACACTTTGTCAGGCTTTGTCAAGTGAATTTAAACACGAAAACGCGTTCTTCTTTTTCACTGAACTTTACAAAAGAAAAAGGCCTTTTTGGGTAAAGGCCCTGGGAAAATCGTTTCTCCCTTTTGCCAATTGGGGGTTTGAAGAAAAATTTTTTCAAAGACAACAATCTGTACATATACCTTTTTTTTTTTTTTAAAACATAATTTTTTTCAAAGTTTTAAATAAATAAACAGAATCAACACAAAGAAAAAAGGGTACGTCATTTTAAAACATACAAAATAATATGCATCATATGAAAAAAAAAAGTAATTTTTTAACAAGATATCCCACAATAAAACACCAAAAAACCTAAATAGACAAAAGTTAACACAATTATGAGGTAAATTTTGAGACCTATTCACTGGCAAATAATAGAAGCTAGCCCCCAAAAAAAAAAAAAATTAAACAAAAACCCCAAATAAATCAAAAATTATAACCTGGCACTTGGGGCAATTAATACACTAAATCGGTTTAACCAGAACGGGGGTTACTAAAGGGGGTGGGCTGCTCGGGAAACAAGTTAAGTATAAATATAAAACAGGGGGGTACGTTCGAGGGAAAAGGGGTTCTCACAGCCAGAATAAGAGGATCAAGTGGGTGGATTTCCCAAATTCCCAAAAACCCATTGACCCGCTAGACAGAAGAAAAAATACCAGGACTGTAAACAAAGGCTTCATGACTTCCAACCAAAGAGGGGTAGAAGGTTTTATAAAAAAATTTTAAAAAACTTAAAAAGGACTGGCTCTTTGGTTCTGATAATTCCATTTATCCCTCTAGATGGGGTTTGACAGAGCAATCACTTCTTGGAGAGGGAATTAAATCCAACCCTTTTGAAAGTAGAGATCGTTTGGCCTTTAATAGAAAGATGTGCAGAGCGGGGATTTCCACAATGGTTTGGGGCTGTGGAAAACAGCTGACCGGTCAAGGGTTAAAACACTTTTGGGGGGAACTGAAGTGTTTTTACCAATTTAAACCCAGAAATCTGCAGTACGTTTCAGGCCAATCTATTTGAAATCTGTTTTTGGGGCATCCACTTAGGACATGCGGGAGGGGGTTGGGGGGCATAGGGGGGAGGGGGGATATTGCCCAAATATGGCTGAGGAGCGATTCTGAGTAGGTGTCCTTCCACTTTTCATTGACAAATGTTTACAACGGGCCCCCCGCCACCCTTTTTAGTATTTTTATATACACTCTATATCGAGGGAATGGGAACACCTAACCTCTTTTACACGGCTTATTTCGCCACGGGTTTTCCGACGGATTGACGATCTTTAATCCCGGCAAATCTCAGAAATAAATAACAGCCTATTTTTTATTTATTTTCAATAGAAATACGGCTCGTTGTTTACACAACGCTTTTTTCCGTGCCGGGGCTGACACGGCAATCCGACGGAAAACAAAAGGCATTCAATTATTTACGGACGGATTCACGCACCTAACAATGAACTGGGGATGGTGAATCCGTCGGGAAATCTGTATACAAATATGGCCCACTTAGTGCACATATTTGCAACTGATTTTCAACTATTTCAGAACTATTTACGATCGGCAATCCTGATGTAAATGTTTCTGAAATAAGCCGTGTGAACATAGCCTATTTGTCAATTTATTTATACATTTTCAGGAGGAATAAACAGAGGAGTGGCACAATGCAGAGCTCTTTAAAAAATGCTCTAGACTTTTTATTTCATAAAGGGACATATATAAAACAGATATACCAAGATAACATATTTGCTAAGCAGCACCCATTGATAAAGTGCTTATATCTACAAAAAACAGAACATTTTCTTCTCATACAGCTTTATTCATGCTAATCTTTCACGTGTAGGTTACAATTATCATGGAGTGATGTTTACTGTAATAGACACTTCTATAAAATATTAAAAGCGTACCTATACTTTCAAGCAGCTTTTCAGGATCAGCTAATGTGTGTAAATGAGGAGTAGCACTACTTCTGCCCATTATTTAGCTTGTATGTGGCATATTTAACCAGTTTTCCCCTCTGCAGGCTTCATTTCCAATTAGTGGTAGAGACTGGCTGCTATGATGTCTCCCATACATTGCACACACCGAAAATGAGATCCTGTTTCTCTATATATTTACAGCGCATCTAGCAAAGCATGGAAGACATTTTAGAGCAGTAGTGAGCAACATTCAACCTCATTACTCAGTCAGCTTGTGAAAAGAAGATGGATTTTAGCAGGTTTTTCCATAGTTTTAGAGGAGGAGGTGGGGGAATAGGTGAGAAAGGAGCCTTTTATGTGCAGAAAAAGGAATTTTTCTCTGATAAGAAATATCACAGAGTTTCTTGTATTAACTTGTACTGATAATTTCATAAAACGTGAATAAGCTAATGCTATGCTTCCTGTGTTAGCACAGGAACTGTTGTGATTTCGTTCTGGCCACTTCCTGGTATGTTTTTTTGCTTCAAACTATTTTGTTATTCATTTCTGCATACAAGCTAGTTAGAATATATGTAGTTAAGAAGCAGATTTAGTTATTGTATAAAAAAAAGCTGCTTTCATGAACACAAGTCAAGGAGTGAAGCAGCTGCATGACGTAAGTATACATTTTCCTTGTAACTAAAGTTGAACAGATTTTGCCCCTAGATTATTGATTAAAATGCCTGTTACTTCCTTATTAAGATGGTGCAAGACAAAGAGCTTTAAAGGTTAATTCGACAATAAAACTTGAACAATGAAACTTACAGATGATTGAGGAACAGTGGACTGCTGGTTAACAGCACCAGGGGAAACAGACCGCCTGTCGCCAGACACACCTGCCTAAAGACAAAGAATAAAATGAATAGTCCTGATGATGAATATAGAAGGCAGAGCAATAGTGGCCCCGAAATTACAGGACATTTACATTATACTCCACATCGTCTTGAATGTGTCAAATGAGCATGCTGCTCTATGTAAGCCTCAGTTCCGTACTCTATGTACCCAAAATAGCACAAAAAAATAAATAAATAAAATTTGCTGTTAGAAGTGCTAAAATAATACAGCAGACATATAGGGGCACATTTATCAATACTGTCTAATACTTAAACAGTCTTAAAATGTGCCACATTTGTCATAGTGTTGATAAATCTGGCACGTTTTTAGACTGTCTAGTCTAACTTTACACCATTTATTAGTCACACACTAAGCCACACCCCTTTACCATGTTCCCCTTTTGTTAGACAGTGGCAGAAGTTGCCCGAAAACAATCTAAAAGACAAAAATGTCAGTAAACATGTCGCCAGTATTTGCACAAAATATGTCAGTAATTTTATGCACTTACCATAAGAAATGTGGGCCATAGCTTTGAGTGCATTGTAATCATAAGGCAAGGCTTCCTTCTGTGCCCCCATAGGGCAGTGATGTATCTAAACCATGCGGTATTGTGCATGCATAGCGGCTTCAATAATAACCCGGGGTTGAAGTGCAGCAGACTCATAACTATGATAGCAGTGTATTCTTTCAGTGCTTCTAATAGCCAAATGGCACAACATGTTATCTGGGAAATTTTGGCATCAAGAAGAACCTGTAGCTGTAATACATTGACCTATAAGGCTATGTTCACACAATGTATTGCGGTGCGTACAGTACATGCCGCAATACATAGTGTGCTTCGGGAGCTCGCGCTGAGCAGCATCACTGTAACATGTCACTTATCTCACCGCCGCACATGATCGTATGTACGAGCTAATCATAGTTCTCTATGAGAACTATGGATTACCGTAATTTCGGCGTGCATCTCGCCTGTATTAGAGCGTAAATACGTGGCGAAGCGCGCACCGAAAGTACGCCGTGTGAACATACCCTAAGATAGCAAAATTATTGACAGATCTGCTTAACCCCTTAAGCACCAGGCCTGAAAAGGCTTAAAACAACCACTATTTTCTTTTTCAACTTTTGCCTCCCAGCATTTCAGCAGGAGTAATTTTTTTAATTTTTTCATTCACACAGCTGTATGAGAACTTGTTTTATGCAGAAGTTGTCTTTGAGGGCATAGTTTGAGTATTGATATACTTTTTTTATGCAACGCAAATAATTCGTTTTTTTTGCATTTGTTGATTTTAATGCTAATTTATTTATTTTAATGCTAATACATTACATTCTGTGTCATTATGACACTGGCTGCTGTCAGGGCAACACAGTGTGCCCTGACAGCAGACTTACTATACAACAGCCCTGGGGCTAACTCTTGGTCCATAGGGCTGACTGTACAAACATTCCCTTAGCGTCATCGAGCACGGGGAATCCCGGCGGCCCAATGGGCAAAAAGGAATCCCCTTTCATGATGCTGCGGTCATGGACCGCAACAATCTAAGGGTTAAATCACGAGGATTGGAAGCTTCCTCCAATCCTGGCCGTGCACAGAGACTACTCTAGGAACGAAGCCGTTAACTGCAGCTCCAATCCTGGCGCTACTGCGTCACTGGAAGCCACCAACGTCTTTTGCCGTCCCTGCCAACGGAGTACACACATCAAAGGTTTAAAGGGGATGTATCGCTTCCTTAGTTCGGCTGATTCACACTGCTCTCAGCTTCTCAACTCTGGAAATGCTGGGGCGTTTCTTCCCCTCCCAGCTGGGTGACATTATCCCCCCCTTCACTGTGCATGTTGGCTCCCGAGCTGTATACATACCACAGGCTGCATTCAATCTAGACTAAGCACTGATCTCTTCTCCTCTCACAGCTGGAGATGCTCTATGAACAGCACAGATCTCGCTTCTATGCAGGAGAGTTAGGCACCGGGACAAAACTGTTATGTTTTCTCATTGTAGAATCTGTTGCAGTCTGTTTCTGCTAGGTGTGGAGAAAGAAAATGCTACGGCCCCTAACTCTGAGTCAGGCAGGGAAAAGACACAAATTGTGCGATTTCCTGACTGTGTAAGCCCTTCAGTGTAATTCTGTTTTTTTCTGCCTGTATAAAAATGAAAATGTGACGGTCCCTTACTCTGAAATGAGAGACACAGGGTCCGTGAATTCGACCCGGGCTGTAAAAGAAGTAAATGAGCTCTCAGCTAGTGAAAATGCAAGGAGGAGGGATCCAGAGGATTCGACCAGGACTGGATATCAGTGTAAACAAAAACAAAAACACAAGTGTAAACAAAAACACAAGATAAGGAATACTGTGAATACAAGACAGCTTTGCTAATGACATCCAATTGCAAAGTTGCTAGTTTTCATGTCCCCTTATTCTGAAGACCATTTAATGAAATGATAAAACCCCTTTAAGGTATAACTCAGTGCATAAACTAAAGCTTTTACTTTTGGTCAGAATCCTGGTGCAGCTTAGATG
>JAODAL010084639.1:0-10854 GCA_025379985.1 Phyllomedusa bahiana
TGGTTTTGGGCCTGCAAAGGGGGGGTTTTAGCTAAATCGGGGCCCCTTTTGGCCCCCAAACCCGCACTGCTGCCCCCCTGCTGACTCCCGGCCACACTACCGACTTATGGGCTGCGCCACTGCCTGACAGCAAGCTGCTGCTCTCTTCTCCTTATGAAAAATGATGAACCCTTGTACACTGTTGGTCTTGGTCAGCTGATAGCATCACATGGCTTTCAAAACCACCAGTGTGCTGATGACACCCAACTTTACATCTCTGGCCCAGACATTAACTCTCTACTTTCCAAGATCCCATATTGTCTGTCGTCCAAAGCCTCCTTCTTCTCCTCCCATCTCCTAAAACTTAATGTAGAGATAACGGAATGTTTCCAGGGCCGGGACAATGGGTAGTCGAGGGTAGGGCGCCACTTCATCCCAGGAAGAAAAGGGGACACAAGGAGGCATGGAGTGGACTGAATTTTCCGTTTGAGGGGAACTTTATGCCTTGTTTAACTAGGGCACCAGAATAACTTGTCCAAGCATTGACATCTTCACCCGGCTCCCATGAGCGATCTGCTACATCGATTAGTGTTTGCCTGTCACCGCCGTCTACCTCAACGGTGTCGCTGTACAAAGCCTGACTGCTCGCAACATAACCCCCCATTGCAACTCTCCTCATCACTATTTGCTCGCTTCTGCAAGAAGCAGAAGATGTCTTCCCCACCTCTTTGCTGCCCACTGTCCTCAAATAGTTGGTCCATGCCTCACGGAGCTGAGATGTATTTCTTTTGCGACCTTATATATTTTTCCGCTCATTTTACGTTCTCACTTCACTTCGCCTCCTCCGGCTCATTTAGACCACATTCAAGTAGGTTTGCCTGTCGGAGCTGGCGAGCACTGCAATGCGCCGCACTTTGCCGACCCGCGATCATGCATGCCTCGGAGTATTCGAATGTGGTGCGTCCCACCCCAGAACACCCACACCGCGCCCATTGCATGCCCCTTCATGTTAGGCGCATCTGAAAGTGGCGAAGGTTGCGCCTAACACCGCATCATTGCGTCCGTCAGGGGATTCGGATCGGTGAGGTGCCGTTTTCGCTAGAAAACAGGCGCAACTCACAATCATACATGTCGCCCTTAGTCTCTCTAGGGTGCTTAACAACTAGAGAGCGTGATCGCTTGTATAATGTCCTGCAATAACAAGATAATGTAGAACAGTGCACAAATATTGTTCTCCTATTATGTTGCCTATGGCAGCATGTAATAGGAGTAGAAAGAGGTCAACCACTGAGGCCTTTTTTTAGGCCCCTGGCTGCCTTGCCATCTGTTCGGCACCTCACAATCTTGTTGTGGTTCGAGGGACGATCGAACAATGGAACAGTGCACAACAATGTTCATTAATGCTTCAGATGTTGCATCTGTGTGTGCTGCAGCATCTTGAGGCTATGTCTACCCATTACTATATTCTTGTCAGATTTTCAGCAGACTTCAATAGAAAATCCGTGCTGTAGTCTACACAGCACAGGTTTTCCACTGAAGCCACTAGGTGTCCAGTAGAAGAAGACAGAATATGTTTGATCTTCTGCCAGATACCTGTCGGATTCCTGTACAGTCTATGTACTGGGCCCGCTGGAAATCCAACCGTGACTTTTGGTGCAAACCTGTGCCACAAACCACGGTGCAGTAAAGTTGAAATGCTAACATTGCTGTGTAGATGTAGCCTAAGGGTATGTTCACACAGCATAATTACGTCGGGTGTTTTGGGAGTCGCGCTGATCAGCGCGTATTCCCAAAGCACGGGGGGCGCAACAGCCCGCCGGCCCCATCGACATGCATTACTCGCGGTGCGTAATCGCCACAAATAATTGACATGCAACTTATCTCCCCGCGCTTACAATACGATCGGCGGATGAGGCGTAATCCACAGTTCTCTATGAGAGCTATGGATTACCGTAATTGCAGCGTGCATCTCTCCGTATATTAAGCGCAATTAAGCGCCGAAATGCGCTCCCAAATAAGCTATGTGAACATACCCTAAGGGTTAAAACTCCAAGATTGGAGATCTCTATGATCCCACCTGGCAGCAGCAGGTCCTTGCTGTAGCAACCGTTACCTGGTGTGTAGGGAGCAGGTACCACATTACTGGCATTGACGTTATTGTATGTCAAATGTCGGTAAGGGGTTAAAGGGGTTGTCTAGCTACAAAGATTAGCTTTCAACATGTTGGGAACACTAAATAAAGATGTTTTCCAGATATATCGCATTGTTCATTTTTTTTGTTAAGGAGCTACAAGTGATTTTATCACCTTCTGTGCTCTCTCTGGTTCCCCAAGTGACCAACCTGTGCACTTCTCCCTCCCCCTGCTGTTTTTTTCTATCTGATAGCAGGGAGTGATGTCATCACAACTTCGGACAGTGAGAGCTTGTTTGTTATTTGATCTTTCAGACAAAAGCCACTAATTACTGCTCTTTACTTTAACTCAGAAGCTTCCCTGGTCCTGACAGCAGGAGATTTAAATCTAATTGCAGAAGTTTTGAATACACAGAGCTCATATGCTAATTACAGACAGCTTGACCAGGAAGTGACAGAGCAAAGCAGTATTATTTCATTCATGCATCCTATGAAACTTTGAGATGAGACAACCCCTTTAAGCTACAGTTAGGAGTTTCAGCAGGGTGTTGAGCTGCAGGGTCCTGCTGGGAGTCAGCTTGTATGTGAATACAGCAGACAAGGAGCTCCAGGTAAAGTGTGTGGTTGTGTCCTATACAGGCAGAAAGTGTACAAAAAGAGATACATTTTGGTGCTTTCTGCTTGTATACATGAAAAAACTTTGAGACTCTCGGTTCACATATTTTGATCAAAAGATGTTTAAGCTGCCCACGACTTTCAACGTGATCTCAAAATCGGGCAGTCCCTATCCTACTTTACCTCTCAATCGAGCCAATCAGGCCTCTCGCTGGGTCAACCGACCTCCATTATTCAGAGAGAAAAATAAAAAAAACACCCAACCTGCAAGCTGCCCTTCTTATGACAGCCTGTAGAGTGGGCGGGGACAGAAACCCAAAATGGAAGCACCCCTTCCTTCCATATAGGTTAAATCAATGTACACCAAGTATAACGTATGTTTCTGCACACAAAAAATTCTGATAAAACGTATGCAAACCTGGGTGCCACTGGCAGGGCTGCGGCACACATGTAATTATACATGTAAAACACCAGACCGCCGTCAGCGGCACATTACTGCAAAAAGGGCAATACACTACGTGGAAAACCCTAAAGAAGCATTTATGCTATCTATCATACAGAAAAAACTTTTAGACTCTCAGTTCACATATTTTGATCAAAAGTGTTTAAGCTGCCCCCGACTTTCAATGTGATCTCAAATCGGGCAGTCCTATCCTATCTTTACCTCCAAACGAGCCAATCAGGCCTCTCGCTGGGTCAAACCGACCTCCATTATTCAGAGAGAAAAAATAAAAAACACCCAACCTGCAAGCTGCCCTCTTATGACACCTGTGAGAGTGGGCAGGGGCAGAAACCAAAATGGGGAAACACCCCTTCCTTCCCCTAAGGTTTAAAATCAATGTACACCAAGTATAAACGTATGTTTCTGCACACAAAAACATTTCTGATAAAACGTTTTGCAAACCTGGGTGCCACTGGCAGGGGGCTGCGGCACACCTGTAAATCTACATGTAAACACACACAGACCGCCGCCAGCGGCACATTACTGCAAAAAAGGGCAATACACTACGTGGAAATCCCTAAAGAAGCATTTATGCTATCTATCATACATGAAAAAACTTTGAGACTCTCGGGTTTTACATTATTTTGATCAAAAGATGTTTAAGCTACCCACGACTTTCAACGTGATCTCAAAATCGGGCAGTCCTATCCTATCTTTACCCCTCAATCGAGCCAATCAGGCCTCCCGCTGGGTCAACCGACCTCCATTATTCAGAGAGAAAAAAAACACCCAACCTGCAAGCTGCCCTTCTTATGAAGCCTGTGAGAGTGGGCGGGGACAGAAACCCAAAATGGAAGCACCCCTTCCTTCCCTTTTAGGTTAAAATCAAAGTACACCAAGTATAACGTATGTTTCTGCACACAAAAACATTTCTGATAAAAAAGTATGCAAAACCCCGGGTGCCACTGGCAGGGCTGCGGCACACATGTAATTATAAAACGTAGGATGTATTGCCCTTTTGCAGTAATGTGCTGCTGTCGGCGGTCTGTGTGTGTACATGTATAATTACATGTGTGCCGCAGCCTGCCAGTGGCACCCCGGTTTGCATACGTTTTATCAGAAATGTTTTTTGTGTGCAGAACATACGTTATACTTGTGTACATTGAATTTTAACCCATATGGGAAGGAAGGGGTGCTTCCATTTTGGGTTTCTGTCCCCCCCACTCTCACAGGCTGTATAAGAAGGGCAGCTTTGCAGGTTGGGTGTTTTTTATTTTTTCTCTCTGAATAATGGAGGGCGGTTGACCCAGCGAGAGGCCTGATTGGCTCGATTGAGAGGTAAAGATAGGATAGGACTGCCCGATTTTGAGATCACGTTGAAAGTCGTGGGCAGCTTAAACATCTTTTGATCAAAATATGTGAACCGAGAGTCTCAAAAGTTTTTTCATGTATGATAGATAGCATAAAATGCTTCTTTTAGGGATTTTCCACTAGTGTATTGCCCTTTTTTGCAGTAATGTGCCGCTGACGGCGGTTCGTGTGTGTACATGTATAATTACATGTGTGCCGCAGCCCTGCCAGTGGCACCCAGGTTTGCATACGTTTTATCAGAATTGTTTTGTGGGGCAGAAACATATGTTATACTTGGTGTACATTGATTTTAACCTATATGGAAGGAAGGGGTGCTTTTCCATTTTGGGTTTCTGTCCCCGCCCACTCTCACAGGCTGTCATAAGAAGGGCAGCTTGCAGGTTGGGTGTTTTTTATTTTTTCTCTCTGAATAATGGAGGTCGTTGACCCAGCGAGAGGCCTGATTTTGGGTTATTGAGAGGTAAGGATAGTGCAGGACTGCCCCATTTTGAGATCACGTTTAAAGTCGTGGCACTTAAACATCTTTTGATCAAAATATGTGAACCCCAGAGTCTCAAAGTTTTTTCATGTATGATAATAGCATAAATGCTTCTTTTGGATTTCCACGTATGTATTGCCCTTTTTACAGTAATGTAGCCGCGGCGGCGGTCTGTGTGTGTTTCATGTTTTTAATTACATGTGTGCCGCAGCCCGCCAGTGGCACCAGGTTTGCATACGTTTTATCAGAAATGTTTTGTGTGCAGAAACATACGTTATACTTGGTGTACATTGATTTTAACCTATATGGAAGGAAGGGGTGCTTCCATTTTGGGGTTTCTGTCCCGCCCACTCTCACAGGCTGTCATAAGAAGGGCCCAGCTTGCAGGTTGGGTGTTTTTTTATTTTTTCTCTCTGAATAATGGAGGTCGGTTGACCCAGCGAGAGGCCTGATTGGCTCGATTGAGAGGTAAAGATAGGATAGGACTGCCCGATTTTGAGATCACGTTGAAAGTTGTAGGCAGCTTAAACATCTTTTGATCAAAATATGTGAACCGAGAGTCTCAATGTTTTTTCATGTATGATAGATAGCATAAATGCTTCTTTAGGGATTTCTGCTTGTATAAGACACAACCACACACTTTACCTGGAGCTGCTTGTCTGATGTATTCACATCCAAGATGACTCCCACCATCACCCTGCAGCTCAACACCCTGCATGGACTGGGAGCTACTGAAAGTGAAAGTAGCTTCCACCCGACCTCTGAGTAGTCTCCTCACTGTTCCTTATCACTGTGTGTGGCATCCCTCCTTCTGCACCTGATTTATGTTAGTCCTCCGCAGTCTTTGCAGAGGGTGATGGACATCAGGAGTCTGCTCTCTGCAGAGGGACAGCCGATATAATCCCCTGCCAAGACTGTGGATGACAGCAGCCAGCAGGGAAGCAGTTTATAGCTTTTACTTGTGTAAAGAGGCTGATAGGAGACTGCACTGCTCAGGACTCCTCTCTCAAATCCTCTGCAGTGCGTCTAGCCGGATCTCTCCATACTGCAATCAGGCTGATTAGTAGAGAAGCAGAGAGAAGTCCCTCGTGACTGCGCGCTAGTTTCATAGGAGGGGGAAGGGCATTGCTGCTCTCTCCTCTGCTGCTTTCATTGTAAGTTCATCAAGTGGCAGAAAAAAAAAAGTATATCTTTTCAAAGCTGTAGCTGGCACCACCTCCCAGAAGGTGATGCCCTAGGCACATGCCCATGGATGCCTAGTGACAAATACGTCCATTAACACCATACAGTGACCATGTAGTGGTAAATACAGACTTTAATATTACAGTACAGTGACATAGAAGTGAAGTCTAATTATTATAATTGTTGTAGACGGAACCACAAAAGGGCTCAACGTCCTAGTGAGGGGTCAAATCCGTATATTGAATGACACGTGTCAGAGAAAGAAATCACAAACTGACAGCCAGCAGTTCAGTGAGCTCTTTATGTATCTTTATTGTGCAACAGAGGTTATATAGCCGGCCTGTATGTGCCGTGAGCAAACATTCCATAGGCAACATGTGACATACATCCACTATCTCTATTCGTTCCCCTTATCAGTACATTTTACCAATCCATCCTCTCTTTGTTTCAAAGCAGAGAAAATCGTTGGAGTCAGCGGCCATATTTGTTTTCCAACACTTCTTGAGAGACGACAGGACCTTGACACAGGTGCCATCTTGTGGGTGAAATAGATATTTCACCTAATACATTCCATAACATAATTTTTTAGCACATCTCTACCTATTCCATTTTATAGTACCCCAAATGGATGTAATGATCCCATTGGTGTCCCAGTCAGTAATAGTACCCCCAAACAGTTAGGAATACAGATCCCCCATCTGTGATAGAAAAAAAAAAAATAAGTCTCGCCTCTTTCCATTCTTCAGCTCCTTTTCAGCTCAGGCCTAGCAGTCTTCAGGCTACAGCAGTAATTGGCACAGGTGGTGTAATGCAGATAAATCTTCATACCTCCCGTGTCTGGATGCACCTTGTTATTGGCAAGGCAGGGAGCCAATAGTAGACCACACTTTTGTGTCTGATGCAGGAACTGTATTTGCTTGCTGGTTGGGCAAATGAGTACAATTAGGACTATGTTTGTTCTTTAGAAGTCTTTAGCCCTGTTGCAGTCCTGCTGCAGTATCCATTAGAATAAATTTATATGATATCCCAATAGATACCACGAACAGGCCAAAATGCTATATGAATGGGGATATAACATGCATTCATACAAAAGTTTCTGACTCATAATTCTATATAATGAAACATTGGTTTGGCATAGGGGTTTAAAACAAAGCTGCAGTGTCACTACAGTAGACTGATATGATCGATTGATTGATATGAAGTGCAAATTGATGGGACAAAGAGAAGCTAATTGGGGACAGAATGTGTACATGCCAAGGATTACAGTTATGTGACATATGCCTCCATCATACCTACAACCATTTTTTTTCATTTACTAATTAGGACCTGATAATACCTAGGATGAGTTGTGACCATTACATACTTTGAGTGTTGAAAACTGTTATGCATACTATATATTGGTGTTACCTTTCATTGTAATCCTTCCTGTAATGATAATGAGATGATGCTGAGAAGTAATCTCTAGCGATTCTCGCAGTGGCAAGAATGAAAACTGCAAGATTTCATGACTTTTTTTTTTTTAGATAGATGGTGACATATAAAATTAAGAAGAATATCATCAAAATTTGTGAAAAAATGTGCTTAACATAAACAATAGGTTATTAAATACAAGTGAAGTTTTAAGGCATGCTTAATATTAGTAAGTTTAATGGTCTGAAACAATGTATTCCATTGTGTGGCTTCAGCACTCGCACAGTTTTGCATATTGCTGTGAGAATTAGGTTGCTTTTACACACAGCAATTTTTTGCCAATTGTTAAGCCAAAACCAGAAGTGAATCTAGCACAGGGGTCCCCAACTGCCGGGCCGCGAACCGGCGCCGGGCCGTGTCGCATGCTCTGCCGGTCCGCGGCCATGGCGACACATGATGTCGACCGCCCGGTGACTTTAGTCCGGACGGTTGGCATCTGCCTTGCGTGGCCGCTGTAATCCGTCCGCACAGAGTTAGCAGCTGCACACAGCATGCGGCTGCACCACTATAGAGAAAGCAGGTGCGGTTCATAACCGTCCCAGCTTTCCCTATTGCTGTAGATGTGGCACTCACTGAGCTCCGTATCTACAATGATCATCAGTGGCGCAGGGAGTGTGATGAAGCAGTGTCGTCACACCCCCTGCACCACTCGGTGCTGCTGGACGCCGGGTCCTGGAGGAAGCAGCTCTGCAGGGGATAGGGAAAGGTGAGTAACTTTCTTTTTTTTTCACTAACCTGGTTGTTACTACAGGGGTATGTAATTATTATTACTGGAGGGGGCATATATATTATTATTACTGGAGGGGGCATGTCATTACTGGAGGGGGCATGTATATTATTATTACTGGAGGGGGGCATGTCATTATTACTGGAGGGGCATATATATTATTATTACTGGAGGGGGCATGTCATTATTATTACTGGAGGGGGCATGTCATTTTTATTACTGGAGGGGGCAAATATATTATTATTACTGGAGGGGGCATGTCATTATTATTACTGGATGGGGCATATATATTGTTATTACTGGAGTAGGCATATATTATTATTACTGGAGGGGGCATGTCATTATTATTACTGGAGGGGGCATATATATTATTATTACTGGATGGGGCATATTATTATTACTACTGAAGGGGGCATATATATTATTATTACTGGAGGGGGCATATATATTATTATTATTACTGGAGGGGACCTATCATTATTATTACTGGAGGGGCTCGAGGGGGCAGGTATTTATCATTACTTAAGGTGCATATATCTCTATAATGACAGAGCTGATTAAATATGTATATTATATACATGTATAATGATGATCAATTTTACTGCAGACTGATTGTCAGCTCTGTGGATCAGCATTTTTAATATAATACTGACCCACAGAGCTGAC
This sequence comes from Phyllomedusa bahiana, assembly GCA_025379985.1. NCBI lineage: Eukaryota > Metazoa > Chordata > Amphibia > Anura > Hylidae > Phyllomedusa > Phyllomedusa bahiana. The sequence continues at coordinate 9,062 of JAODAL010084639.1, forward strand.
AATCAGTCTGCAGTTCTAAAATACTGGTTACCCCATAATATGCCCTTAAATAATACAGTATACACTTTATTTGGGGGGGGGGTTTCTTTTGTGTGTGATTCTAAACATCCAACCCCTTATACATAACCCCTCCCCCGATTACCCTGCCCCCACCGGGCCGTGGAAAAATGGTCTTGTATAAAACCGGTCCTTGGTGGAAAAAAGGTTCGGGACCACTGATCTAGCAGACAGGGAACAAAAAAGTTTTTACTTTAAATTTCTTATTCCTTTTTAAATCTATTTGTGGATTTTGATCATAGCTCTTCGTCAAAAACTGCAGTGATACTTTAAAAAAAAAAAAAACACTGTGTGAAACTGCGTTAATGTTGCAGTAATGTTGCTGTTTTTTTGCCTCAATTTTCTGTCATACTATGACATTACTGCAACACGTGAACACAACCTTATGACAGGATGACAGTTATAGGTCACTGGATAAATGGAAAATGTAAGTGGGTTGGTAAACTCATATGTGAGCAGACAGATGTATGACCTTGCAGCACTGTGGAGTATTATGTAGACTAGTCAAAGATTTTTAAATTTAAATAAACAAAAAGCAGGTAGACAGCATAATGGTGGCAGACAGCAGAGGCGTTAATATAACTGCTAGATATAAAGATTAGCCTCGCTGCTATGTTCATGATGAATTGAAGCACTGCCAGTCTGTTCACTAGAATGCCAGTAACTAATTAAGTTACTGTAGTTAACGTAGTATTAAAAATATTTTAACAGTGTCAGTGGGGAGATACAGAAAAATACGAGAAAGGTATCTAAGTACTTACTGCCCTTGGGGTATGGATGCAGCTGGCAACCACAGCTAGCATCCGGGATCGGAGACTGCTCCTATTTAGACGCCACGATAAATAAAACCGAACTGGCTAAATGTTTAGAAAATGGGGCATCGATCCACTGTGGCCACCAATCATCCCTCCACAATGCGATTGTGAGGTGCTGATCAGTTGCCATGGCAGCTGGAGACCTAATAAAGGCCTCCATAGCTGCCATGTTAGTACACCCATTATACTCTGCTACAGACTTATAAGAGATGAATGGAATAAACATATACTAGAGTACATTAGTGCAGTATATAGGACAAGCGATTGCAGGTTTATAAGTTCTCCAGTTGGACTAAGGGCAGCATGTCCGAAAATTGGCGTCGTCGCGGAAGATTTTAGGTGCATTCAATCAGTGTAAAGTTTGCCTGAAAGTACAACACTTGCTAAAATCTGGCGTCTGGTATACAGAAAAAAGACAAAGAACTCCTCTGAACGTGGAAAAAACACCACTCAACGGGAAGCTATCACCTAAACGAGGAGTAGAATGAAGGTAATTAATTTATCTTCGTATGCACTATCAGATGCCCAGAAAGAGGTGTTAAGTTTGGGGCTTACATTCTCACCAGCTAACCCTTTTAATTTCTTCACAGCCTTAAAGGATTTGCAATTGTTTGCAAGAAGATTAATTTAAAAAAGTTCCATGCGAGTAAGGAAAACCATGATTTATCTTTATCTGAGGAAGAGAGAAATGCGGTCTCTATATTGGAGGAATTAATGGCAGAACAAAATGAGCCAATATCAGGTAAATTTCCATCCCAACTGTTTCCCCCCCCTGTCCCTTTGCCCACAAATAGAAATCTTTGTGAGACTGGTAATTGCTGACATGAAAAAATTGTCTATTAGGAATAATAAGGATAATCTTACCAAATGCAAAAGAAATGCACTTAAAGAGTTACAGTCAATGAAGGACGTAGTGTTTAA